>VSMD01115948.1:0-85097 GCA_008750895.1 Mirza zaza | reverse complement strand
ACCCCACACAGCATGCACACACGCACACTGCACACACCCCACACAGCACGCATACACACGCATGCTGCATGCACCCCACATAACACACACACACACACTGCACATATCCCACACAGCACACACACACACTCTGTACGCACCCCACACAGCACACACATGCACTCTGCACACACACGTGCACACACATGCTGCACACACCCCACACAGCACCCATACATGCATGCACCCCACACAGCGCACACACACACACACACACACACTGCACACACCTCACACAGCACACATACATGCATGCTGCATGCACCCCACACAGCACACACACACACACTGCACACACCCCACACAGCACACATACATGCACGCTGCATGCACCCCACACAGCACACACACAGCACACACACACACACACACACACACGTGCACAGAACTCATCCCTTCCTTGGGTTGTGATTAGCCCCTAAACACTCATGACTCTTGTGATAATAAAAATAAATATTTGGTCTCTGTTCCTGGTTCCTGGCACGCAGGTCCTTGGAATCTCCAAAGTGAAAAGTGTCTTTTGTAAGCTAACGAGATGGCTGTGGCTGGGGACCCGTGGAGCTGGGTAGCTCCAGGATGGGCCTGGTCACCAAAGAAACCAGGGCAGAATTAGAGGGCGGGAACTTTCAGCCCCATTTCCCCAAACTCTGGGGAGGAGAAGAGGCTAGAGATTGAATCCAATCACCATTGGCCAGTGATTTAATCCACCATGCCTACATGATGAAACCCCCATGAAACCCCCAAATGGTGGGGAGGTTCTAGGTGGTGGGACATGGGGAGGTGCTGGGTGGGTGGCGCACCAGAGAGGGCGTGGACCCCCCACTCCCACCTCCGCCCTGCGCGTCTCTTCCATCGGCTGCTCCTGAGGATGCCCTTTGTGGTAAACTAGTGATAAACAGAGCGCTCTCCTGAGCTCTCCTGAGACATTCTAGCAAATTACGGAACTGAGGAAGGCGCTGCGGGAACCCACGATTTATGGCAGGCGGGTCAGAAGTACAGGTGGTGATCTAGGACATGCAACTGGTGGCTGAGGTGGGGGCAGTCTTGTGGGACTGAGCCCTCTGCCCATGGGGTCTGCTTTAACTCCAGGCAGTTAGTGTCAGAACTGAACTGAACCGCCTGGTGTCTGGAGAATCAGGATTGGCTAAGTGGTGTGAGATAAAGCTGTCAAAACACCCAAATCTGTCTCTGGTCCGCTGCCCTCCAAGCTTCAAACTCCTCTCTGTGACAGCAGGGTCCTGGTGGGCCATGCCTCCCGGTCCTCATGCACTGTGCAGTCCCCAGCTCTGGACCTGGCTGGCCTCAGCCAGGCGATAGAAGTTATGCTGTGTGACTTTGAAAGCTGGGGTGCTGGGAGCCATGCAGCTTCCACCTGGCTGTCCTCAAATGCTCACACCTGGGACGGTCCTTCTTGCAATCCAGCCTCACGCTGTGCAGAGCACAGGCAGGCCCCTGCCACAGCCCAGCTGAGCTCCCGGCCAGCGCCAGCAGCCGTGTGCGGGAGCCACGCTGCAGTCCTGCCTGCTAGAGCCTTCATGTGGCTCCTGCCCGAGCCACCAGCTGACTGCTATTGCACAGGAGACCCGAAGTTAGAAATGCCGAGTTAAGCCCAGAAAACCCGTGAGAGAGAAATTGTTGTATGAAAGCCACTAAGTTTCGGGGTGGTTGGCAATAGATAATCAAGTACAAACTGAGCCCAGCTGAGACTTAACGCAGAATAGCTTGGACTTTGCGAAATCCTGGCTATGACACTTTTGTGGGTTTTCTTGTGCAGCCCTGTCAGGGGTAGGGTGGGGTTTCTCCTGAAGATAGTCAACTGTAACTCATCCCTTTGGCACAAAGGGATCCAGCCAAAGAAAAGGAGGCCTTGGGGCCGGGCGCGGTGACTCACGCCTGTAATCCTAGCACTCTGGGAGGCCGAGGGGGGTGGATTGCTTGAGGTCAGGAGTTTGAAACCAGCCTGAGCAGGAGCGAGACCCCCGTCTCTACCATAAATAGAAAGAAATTAATTGGCCAACTAATATATATAGAAAAAATTAGCCGGGCATGGTGGCGCATGCCTGTAGTCCCAGCCACTCAGGAGGGTGAGGCAGGAGGATCGCTTGAGCCCAGGAGTGTGAGGTTGCTGTGAGCTAGGCTGACGCCACGGCACTCACTCTAGCCTAGGCAACAAAGTGAGACTCTGTCTCAAAAAAAAAAAAAAAAAAGGCGGCCTTGGGACCAGGCCTTAGACCTGGGCACTAGTATTAGATTTATCTGCAAATAACAGAAAATCCTCAAACAGCAGCAGCTCATAATGAATGCATGTTTCTCTCACTTGCACTATGTCCAGAGGCAGCCAGTGAGGCCGATGCAGCACTCGTGTCATAGCCCGGGCTCCAGGGCTGCTGCTTTGCAGCTCCGGGAGAGCCCTTCACACGCCCTTCTGGGGCTGGCACCTCCTGGAACACACAGTAGAATAGTACAGTGTGAAGGGCACCCCCTTGGAGGGGCAATGCCAGGCCTCTTCTTTTATTTTTTTTATTTTTGTTGACCATGTCCTGTATTTTTTATTTTATTTTTTGAGACAGAGTCTCACTCTGTTGCTTGGGCTAGAGTGCTGTGGCATCAACCTAGCTCACAGCAACCTCAAACTCCTGGGCTCAAGTGATCCTCCTGCCTCAGCCTCCTGAGTAGCTAAGACTACAGGCATGCGCCACTATGCCCAGCTAATTTTTTCTATATATTTTTAGTTGGCCAATTAATTTCTGTCTATTTTTAGTAGAGATGGGGTCTCGCTTTTGTTCATGCTGGTCTCAAACTCCTGAGCTCAAACGATCCGCCCACCTCAGCCTCCCAGAGTGCCAGGATTACAGGCGTGAGCCACCGCGCCCGGCCTAGGCCTCTTCTTGTTGCTCCATTGTGTATGCCTTCCATTCCAAGATCACATGCTACTCCATGATCCAAAGTCTTTGCTGGAGCTCCAACCATCACATCTGCTTTCCAACTGTCAAGAGAGAGGAACGATGAATGACAAAACCACACTTCCTTTCCTTAAAGATAATTCTTGGAAATGATACTTCCATTTGTACATTATTAGCTAGACTTGGTCATATAATCACATCCAGCTGCAAGCCAGGCTGGGATATAGTTATTTCAGCTGAGTGTGAACCTTCCTTCAAATCAGGTGTTCATGGAGGAGACTGGATACTGGGAAACACCAGCAGACTGTGGGAAGGGAGCCTTTGCTTTCTGTGCGGGGATCAGTACCCCACGCCAAGGTATGGAGAGGCTGGGAAGAGGCACAGGGCCACATGGGAAGAAGCAGAGGGCAAGGCTGGGCACAGTGCAGGGGACTGGCCCCAGAAGAGACCCTTGGGGTGGTCATGACATAGGTTATTCCCAAGTCTTCAGGGACTTGTGAAAGTCACAGCTGAGACTATACAGGGAGGTAAGGGACCAGGAAAGGCTCTGTCCCGTGCTCAGCACAGGTCAGATGAGGAAGGAGAGTGCCCTCCTAAGGTCTGTGGTGGCAAGGCGCCTGCCCTCCCACGGGTCTGCTCCCCAGGCCTTCCGAGTCTAGCCTCTGGGGCCTCCAGCAACAGGGCATCTCTTCTGGCAGTCTGCCATGGGGTGGGGCTCTCTCCACAGATGCTACCTCGCCAGCTCCCCTCTCCCTGCTCCGGACCTCTGCCCTTCCTGCCCCGCGACCTGAGACCCGGCTCGCCCTGGACCCACTCCTCTGCATTGGACTGCTGTGACTGGCCCTTCAAACCAGAGCTGATACGACCCCTGTTAGTGCTAGTCCTCACAACCTCCTACAATAGGGTGAAGCTGGTGCCTATTTTACAGCTGGGGAGACTGAGGCTCCGAGAGGATAAGAAACGTGCCCAACATCCCAGAGGCGGAACTGGAACTCGAACCCAGGCTAGCCTCACCCTGAGGTCAGTGCTGTCTCCTCCAGCGTGCCCTGCCTGCCAACCACCGCTTATGTCGCATACACTCCTAGTCTCTCACGTCACTGTCACACGCAGCCCAGTGCGCAGACTGTCCTTCCCTTGGGGCCTCATTCTCTTCCACTGACTCATTTTCACATTCTTGCAGGTGGCTCCGTATTGAAACATCTTACCAATTTCTTCTAAGGGAGTCAGTGCCAGCTAGCTAAGTTTTCACCCTGCCTGGGCCTCGGCCTTCGTGCAAGCTACTGCTCCCTGTCTGCCGCGCCAGGAACTTCTCCCGTTCATTGCTTGGCTGGCTCCTTCTCCTCTGTTAGGTCTCAGCTTAAATGTCACTTCCCCAGAGAACGTAAAATGGTAAGACTCTGGAAAGCAGGGGGCCATTTCTTAAAAAGTTAAACGTAAATTCACTGTACGACCCAGTAATTCCACTCCTAGTAATTTATCCAAGAGAAATGAAAACACACGTCCACATATGACTTGCATGTGACTATTCCATGGTATAGACATACCACATTTTGTTAATTCATCAGTTAGACTCTGGGATCGGGCTCATTTCCACCCTTTGGCTATTATGACCAGTGCTACTATAAACATTCATGCATAGTTTTCGTGCAGGCGTGTGTTTTCATTTCTCTTGGGTATACCCTAGGAGTGGAATTGCTGGCTCATAAGGTAACTCTAACTTTTAACCGGTGGAGGAACTGCCAGACTACTTTCCAAAGTGGCCATATCACTTAACATTCCCACCAGAAGTGTATGAGTGTTTGAATCCTTCCACATCTGCACCAACACTTGTTATATGACTTTTTAATTCTAGCCATCATAGTGGGTGTGAATGGTTTTGATTTGCATTTCTCCGGTAACTAATGATGTCAAGCACATTTTTGTGTGCTTTTTGGCCATTTGTATATCTTCCTTGGATATCAGATCTTTTGTCCATAAAAATTTTTTTTTGCCTTTGTATTATTGAGTTGTAAGAGTTTTTTACTCTAGATACAAGTCCTTTATGAGATATTTACAAATGTTTTCTCCCGTTCTGTGAGTTCTCTTTTCACTTTCTTGATAGTGTCCTTTGAAGCACACAAGTTTTAATTTTTTATGGTCTAATTTATCTATTTTTTCTATTGTGACTTGTGCTTTTAGTGTCCTCTCTAAGAATCCATTACCAAATATGAGGTCAGGAAAATTTCCCCCTATGTTTTCTTTCAATATTTTTATAGTTTTAGCTCTTTCATTTAGGTCTTTGACCCATTCCGAGTTAACTTTTGTAGATGATGTGAGTCAGGGTCCAGCTGCATCCTTCGCATGTGGCTAACCCGTTGTCCTAGCGCCCCTTGTTGAAGACAACGCTTTCCCCATGGAATAGTCTTGGCACCCTTGTGGAAAGCCAGCTGACCACAGGCACATGGTTTTATTTCTGGACTCTCAGCTCTATTGTGCTGGCCAATATGTCTACTGTTGACCTGTAAGATAGACCACACTGCTTTGATCACTGTTGCTTTCCCTCATCACCACATTGGGTGGAACACTGTGGCTCAAGCATTTGTCGAATGTTTGAAGTTCCAACCCCGAAACCACTAGGACTGCACCTGCCAGGTTTGCTTAGCTTGCTGCGGCAAGCAGGAGAGCTTCCCAGACGCCGCCCCAGGATCTCAGATAGGAGGGTTATAGAGGGGCCTTGGCGGGTTCAGGTCGGTGCTGAGTGGTTTTGAGAAGGTGGGGAGGCAGCAGCAGGCGTGGGCTGGAGTGCTTCCAAGAAAGGGGGCAGTTTGGCAAACGGGAACTTAATTTTTGTCTAGGAGGTGGGAGGATTAAAATGTGGCCAGAGTTGTCACTGGTAGAGAAGCACTGGTCACTCAAAGAGGCTGGCAAGTCATTTGTGGCCCTGGAGTTGCCTTGTCTGTGTGCTGTTCTGAGTGCAGTCTTTGTTCATTGGGGAACTTCTTGGTCTGCTCGTCAGCAGGGCTGTCTTCTGTTTTTGTGGGAGTAAATGGGGGAGTAACTAGAGATTCAGCAGGCCAATGCGGCCTTGCCCATCCAGCCACATCTCATCCGATGCTTGCCTTGGGGACCAGCACATCGGCAAGGGGCAGCTGGGGATGGCAGGAGGTACCCTCAGTGTGTGATGGCCAGAGCTGGACCACTATCTCGCTGTGTGGCGTGGGCCAGTCATTTTCCCTGCCTGGTCCTGTGTCCTTACCTGTAACATAAGCAGATTGGATGGGATAGCACCTGGGCCTCCTTCCACTTCCTTATCCACGATCTAGCTGTCTTCTCGTGTTGCTCAGAGAGGGAAATCTCCAGTGATAACTGTCCCTATGCACCAGCCGCCGCCACATGCGCACTCATACACATTCACACATACACACTCCACTCCCCACACACATCTGTGACTCACCCAGCCTCGAGCCCCTGACTCAGACTTTTAGCTCAGCAGCTCCAGACACTTGAATTTCATACCCTGGCAAAATTTCCAAAAATCATTTTCAGGACAGACATAGTGTTGCCAACATTTTATTTTGTCAAACAGGACATTAAAAATAGCAAATACTACCACCCGTTGCAAGCGTTGAGCCAGGAAAGAAAGGATAATATAATAAAGGATAACACTCATAAATTTCCTGTGCTCCCCACATTTCCTGGACAAGCGAGAGACTGCCAGAATGGACAGCTGCTATCCTTACCTGTGTTCGGGAATGGCTGCTTTACCTTTTGGTTTGGGCCCTCGGTGGAATGCAGATGCCGCCGGAGGCCCAGCCGCCGTGGGCAGGAGGGAGCAGCGGGCTCTTGCGGAGGGAGAGGCCCGAGCCGGCCCTGGACACCCGGCTCTGGCAGCGCCGCCGCTGAGCAGGAAGGACTCACGCACACGTCCCAGGCGCATCTCGGCCGCCTCCAGACTGTGAGGTCTGACGCGGGGCCTGGGAGAAAGTGTTGGGTGACAGGGAAGCTAACGAGGGAGACATATCTAGAAATGTCCCCTCCGGCCTTGAAGCTGAGCCTTCCTAACGCCTCCCTAGCTGCCACATTCCACTTCCACTCTTCCACCTCACGTTTGCCCAAAGCCTGTGAGAAATTGTGGGGGTGTGTGTGTGTGAGAGAGAGATTCTTGCAGCCACCACCGTACTCAGTTGCTTTTGTGGAATGGCCTAGGAAGGGGGGAGTAAGTTGTCCACCCCCAGAACCACGTTGTGGGTCTATTTTTTAACTCTTTTGGGTCACAGGACACCACTTGGCATTGGTGGGTCTGCTCTGTCTGGACTGTGAAGAGCCATATTCAAAGAGTAGACCCCTCCAACCTCCCACCCATTCTCTCGGGGCCTAGCTATGCACTGTGCTTCTGTTCCTTTAAAATGTGTTCTTGTGTTACCAGAGGGGACCAATCAGCAGGAGAGGGAGGAGCTACTTGGGGGCCTGACCACCAGTTGTGCCAATAAAGTAAGAGTCTTTGGGGACTCCCAAGAGTGACTGCTCCTGAGGGAGCCTGGGGCCAACCTGTTTAAAGGGACAGGCCACACTGGAGCTATGAAGAGTTCTGCGCCCCTGAACTGACCAGTGCCTCCCCAAGGTGGCTGCTTTCCTCCTGGAAGATGATAATTTGCTGGGAAAGACAAGTGATTTATCTGTCTAATTGGGCTTTTATTTGCATTTTAAATCATGCTCTTTTGCTAAACTAATGGACCCCCTATTTATAGATGACTCCAACACAAAGTGACTACTAATTACTACAATTAATATCACGTTAAGGGCTTGCCAGCCAACTTCACAGCAACATGTATCGCCTACTCATTTGCAATTAAGGCACATTGACAGGGAGAATACGTGGTTATTAAGAGCGGGCCCTGGGGTGTAATTATTGCTCACGAAGGTCATTAAACAACTCCCTGCAGGGTTGGCACCTTGGCACCTGGGGCTGGGGGCCCAGATCCATGTCCTACCCAGGGGCCATAAAGGCTCAGTGCCCCAGGCCACCAGGCAGATGGCAAGCCTGGCTCTGAGCTGCCTGGAGGTGGAGCAGATGATGTCAGGATGCTGGGCTGAGCAGGGAGACCAGGCGGGGCTGAGGGGCTGCCCCTCCTGTTCCTGAAGACTGCAGCTGTGACAGCCACCAGAGAGCTGACAGGAGAACCGCAGCCTCCCTAAGTGGCATTCAGCAAGCACCTATGGAGGCCTCCTCTGGGACAGGCAGGGGCTGGCAGCAGGGACGCATGGCGGAGGGTGGGCGAACGCTTCAGGCTGGAAGGGGGCCTGGGCTTCAAACATGGGGCGATGGCAGCTTCTGAGGAGGAGGAGGGGAATTTGAAGGTGAGGAGAAGCCATCAGAGAGTAGGAAAAGGCCTGGGAAGGGTAGGACGGTGGTCAGGTAAGTCAAGGAAAATGAGCACTTGAAGACGTGGGGCAAGGGTGCTCTTGTACCCACTGTCCCCTAGTTCTTCTCCACCTGGGGGCCACAGCCTACCTGCCATGGACAGCATACGGGTTGGCAGCTCTGAGCCCAAACCCAGGGCCCAGGCAGGGTAAGGCCAGCAACCTGTGGAGTGCAGGGCCAGGGCCCATGATGGGTGGGGACCTGGGGCAGTGGTGGCTGCAGCCATGCCTGCGAGCTCACTGAGGGCCTTGCTGACTCGAGGGGCTCCAGGTTTATAGCTTGCAATCGACCATGGTGGACGACTTAGACCACAAAACACCTCATCCGAAGGTTTCCTCCAGAGAGCTGGCTGTGCCGTGCTGGGTCAGCCTGAGTTGTGACCTTGTTTGGGTTTGTGTCCTCAGCACCTGACCCCGTGTGCATGCAGCATACACAGTAGGAGCTCAGTCGGTATTGACTGGACTGAACTCCACGGGGACAGGGAGGAAGCCCACGTCTGAGAAGCAGGCATGTGGCTAGCACAGGGGCTCAGGGCGAGGCAGGAGCTGTGTTCACCTCTAGATGTGTCGTCTTGATTTGGGACAAACCTGCAGGTCTGGACAGACACTTCCTTGCCCTGGCCTCAGTCTCCAGGGAGCCCCCCTGTCGCCAGACCAGCACCCCTACCCCCACCCCCACCAGCTGCCTGGTCAGGGAGGGGATTGGGCCTTGATGGGCAAGTGGGCTCCAGAGGTGCTAGGAAGGGAAGGGAGGGCCGAGTCCTCCAGGGGAACTGGGTGGCTGTGGGGAAGCCCAAGCCATGGCCCCCTGGGAGCTTCTGCCTGCCACCCCGTGGGGGCACTCCTCCCCAGGCTCTGTCTTCACCCTGCTGCCCTCGCCACCTCCGTTGCCTTTTTCCTTGGCATGGTGGCCCTTTCCCTCCGCTCCTGAGCGTGGGAGGTCTTCACCAGCATGGGGAGGGGGAGCGGATCATACTGCCCTGTGGCAGGACCGGGTTTGCCTGCACGGAAATCATAGCGGCTCAAGTAAGATCCAAGTTCCTCTCTCACCTTGACATAGGAAACCCAGGGCGGCTCTCGGTGGTGCCGCTGCGCTCTCACACTCGGCTTCCACCTCACGGTCCATGGTCCACGGTGGCAGCCATCGCTCCCGCTCCTATCTGCCATCCAGCTGGGAGGAGGGCGGGAAGAAGAGCATGCGTCCCTTGGAGCAGTTCCTGAAATCCACAGGTGGCGGCTGTTCTGGCTCTCCTGCCCTTGGACTTGAGCAGCGGCCTCCCTGGGCTCACAGACCCAGCAGCTGCCCCTAGAAGGCAGCGCGTTGCTGCCTGTGCAGGGCAGCCGCGGCCTCTGTGGCACCATGCCAGGCCCCAAGGAACACACCAGATGCTGGGGGCACCATGGTGCCATCTCTCCATGGGAGGAGTGTAGAATGATGTTCAGCCTGGCCAGGGATAGGGCTGGGGGAGGGGACAGCAAGACCGTGGCTGGTCTCGTGCCCTTAGCAGCCGGCCAGACGGTGCTTGGTAAGCCCTCTCCACTCCTTTGCTTTTCTCTTCATAATTTCCTCCAGGAACTCTCTGAATGCTTCCTGGGCTAAACCCTGAGGGCCTGTAGGGGAGATCGGAGAGTCTCAGGAGCTGGGAACCTGGGAACACAGGGCAGACTGTGGCCCCCAAACGGGCCACTGAGACACTCCCCGTCCTTCCAGGGCTGGGACTCAGCATCCTCACCCGTTCTCCTGGCCGTTAGAGAACTGCTTTCAAGCACAGCAGTGCCTGGCTGAGGACACAAGGGCGAGTGGCAGCCTGTGGCTGAGTGGGGAGGAGGGAAGGACTCGGGGAGGTAGCCACAGGCCTCAAATGGGCAAGAGGAGGGTGGGAGGGAGACAGGAAGCAGGGCTAAGGGCATTCAGACCCACAGGCTTGAGGCTCACAAGCCCAGAGAGCACAAAGGGCCGGGTTGTTTGCAGAGAGACGGGCAGGATTCGGGAGCAGGGCGTGGGGCATGGGGCATGGGGCGTGGGGCGTGGGGTGGAGCCTGCGCAGGGATAGGTTCAGACTGTCTGTGTTTACTGGCCCAAGGCCTCCCGTCCTTGCTCAGTTTTTACTGACCACTTGCTATGTGTCAGGCATCATGCTCGCGTTATCCTAATCTGAAACACGTTATCCCATAACCGCCCCCCCCCCCGAGACCCTAGGAGACACGAGCTAGCCCCGCCTTGCAGGGAGGTGCCAGGGCTGGAGGGCCCAGGGCTTTCCAGATGCCCTCAGCCGCCCTCCAATGGGGCTGCCATTGCCCCCTGCTGGGTCACCACTGATGTGGCAGGACAGGGCTAAGGGACTTCGCCCTATAACCCATGTGGGGAGAACTGTGGAGGGCAATGAGGGACCCCAGAAGGTGCGATGTCCAGTAGCCCTGAGGGGGCACCCCAGCCCTGCAGAACCCAGGCCCATCCACAGGAGCCCGCCCAGCTGCTCGAGGCCCCACTCTGGCCTTCCCAGCGTCCCTTCCCTGCCCTCCCCAACTGCCCTCCGTGGCCCGGCTGGCATCAGGGCCTCGGTGAGTTAGGGATGAGGGCGGCTGGATGCAGCAGGGGCTCTGGTTGGTGACTCTGGATCCCTGGTTGGGCTCACACAAGCTTCCTGGCCGCCCACAGCCTTTTTACCTGCCCCAGCTCCTGATGAAGAGACGCTGCACCTCCTCCTGCCCCCTGGGCCGCCGCCCCAGCCCAGACTCCATAGGCGGATGGGGAGGCCAGGGCCGGGCCTTCACCCCTGGGCCGGCCGGGACAGCCCGTGTCTCTGGACAAAGAGCACGTTCAGGGGCTGTCTCTGAGGGCCACCAAGCTGCCTCACTCAGAGTGGCTGAGAACCGGTGGGGAGGGAGGGGCTGTTGCTGCCCACTGGTGGGGACAGGCCTTCGGTGGGCAACACAGAATCTCTGGGTGATCCTCCACCTTCCTCTCCCTGGCATGACGCGAGTGCTTTGTGACAATTTCAGTTTACTCAGAAAAATCTTTCAATGACTCTCATTTTATGACAGTTTAAACAAATTAAAACATTTGATTTCTCCCCAATTTCCTTTTCAGGTGCTGGCGGGGACTGTGCTTACACGCACAGTGATGGCCCGAGGAGGGGTCTCGGCGCCCACAGTGCAGCAAAACCTGGGGGCGGCAGTTCACTGAGTCTGTTTTCTGTTGCTTATCACAGAATACCTGAAACTGGATAATTTGTACGGAAAAGGAACTTATTTCTTACAGTTCTGGATGCTGAGAAGCCCGGGGCTGAGGGGCTGCACCTGATGAGGGCCCTCTTGCTGGTGGGGACTGCGGAGGCCTGAGGTGGCGCAGGGCGTCACGTGGCCAGGGGCCGAGTGTGCTAATGCGCTAGCTCAGACCTCTCTTCCTCTCCTTACAAAGCCACCAGGCCCGCCGCAGGGACCACCCGTGAATCTAGCAACCCATTAATCCAGAGATGGACCAACGCATTCTCGTGGGCTGGGCCCTCCTGACTCGATCGCCTCCCAGTACTGCCGTGTTGGAGGGGACAGGCATCGAAGCACAGCAGTGGTGTTAAGGCGAGCACTGCTGCAGGGTTAATCTCTCCTTGGGCTAGCTTCCGTCTGAACCCCCTTGCCAAGGCCACCCTCAGGCCTCTTCCATTCATTCTGCTCCACCAAAAAGTGACCCATGTCCACCCCACACCTCTTTCTCTTGCCTAAAGTTCCTGACCTCACATTGGTCCTCTGCGTCTTAGGCTGCAGGGCCTGCCCCATCCTCCGCCCTCTTGGCCACAGCCCCGCACCCGCCAGTGGAGCCGGCTCCAGGGCCCCTCTCCCTGAGCTGCCAGGCACTGCGCACACCCTGCCTGTAGCAGGCCCGAGGGCTCCTTGTGAGCCTGCTTAGCCCTTAGGTGGACCCTCGTCACTCCCCTCTTGTCCTCTCTCCTCTCGGCAGAGGCCGTACCTCCTATTTCACAGAGAAAAGTGCGGCTACCAGAAAGGAGACCTGACTTCCCTGCACTACCTCCCCTTCCTCTCCGCCCACTGCCCCTGCTACCGACAGACAGCATTTGAACACCCCGGTCTCCCTCCCTCGGAGGAGTGTGACTCCCCGCTCTGAGAGCGCCTAGGCACCGGAGGCTGTACCAAGGCCTCACTCTGTCACCCACCCCCAGCCTCCCAAAGGCCTCAGCAGCCCGGGCAGCTAGGCCAGGGCTGCTGCTCTCGCCTGGACTGGGTTCCCCGTGCCCGAGTGGCTCCCTCGTCCTCACGGCCCAGCGCGGCCCTGCGGGCTGTGTGGGGCCTGCCTGACCCCACGGAACAGTAGCTGCCGCCTCTGTCCTTTGCTTTTGTTTCCTTGGCTGCACCCTCAGCTCTTGGGTGTGATGTTAATTTGTTGTGCATTTATTTTGTCCCGCACCCCCTCAGCAGAACATCAGGTCTAGAGAGGCTGGTCTTAGCTGTCTTGTTCATAGATGTATTCTCAAGGCCTTGGGTGCATTATTTGCATCACAAAATATTTGTTCAATGAATGAATGCATGAATAAATGAATGATTGTTACCTGATTATATAGGTGAGGAAACCAAAACAGTCCCTCCCTGGCCCCTCGAGCCTTCTGGCTTCTGCCTGGTGCATCCTTCTTTCTTTTCTGTCCTGGGCTGCTGTCCTGCCTCCGCCTGTGCCCAGCCCCGGGAGGCCCTGCCCAGCCTGGGTGACCTCTGTGCTTGAGCCCATCTGTGGCGCCAGCTGGGGGCCTTGCGCTGCACGTTGCCCAGGACCCTGCACGGCTGGTACCAAAAGCCCCTTGAGCTGGTTTAAGAAAAAAGGTGATTTACTCAAAAAACAAACAAACAAACAAACAAACACCCCTGTGGCACGTGCTCCCAGGACAGGCCAGTGGTAGACACATTTGGTGATAGCAAGGGGTTTTCTTTCCTTGGCACAAAGTGGCACACTGGGGTAGTTCCCAAAGCAGCGTGTCTCTGGACAAGAGGTCAGGGCTGGTTCCATAAGCACAGGGTGACGAGGCGTGACAGGGTTGAGGCCTGCACCGAGGAGACGCCGGGAGGCGTGATCGGATGGGAGCCTGCCACGGGGTGACACCAGGGCTAGATCTGGTTAGACCTTGGACTGGCCATGCAGCCTCCACTTCTTAATTCAGTCCCCACTGCTTGGTGTGAGCACTTAGGTCCTTCCATGGCTGGACGCTTGGTTCATCGGGGCACGCTTGGGTTACGAGAGCTTCAAGCTGGGGGTCCATGGCGACTGAAAAACAACTCACAGCTTTGTTACATAAAAGTTGAGCAAGATTGTTCTGGTGCAGTTACAGTACCTCAGCACAGGCCCACAGTGTCTCAGGACAGGCCAGGATGTCTCATGACAGGCCATGCAGTGTCTCTGGACAGGCCAAGGGTATCTTGGGGCAGACCAAGATATCTGAGGACAGTCATGTGGTGTCTCAGGACAGACCATGGACAACAGCCACTCAAAAGCCTGGCTCAGCCATGCCCCTCTCCTCATTTGGAATTTGGGACACTTCGAGTGGACTCCTGAAACTTTTTGTCCCCTCCCCAATGATTCCAGGGTCCCTCGTTTTCTGGAAAACAGAACTTCCTGGGCAAGCTCACAGGAGCACATTTGATGAAATAGAGCTCTGCAAGAGCCCAGTGACAGAGATGCCCACATCTTCCACCTCTTCCCCATTGAACGCCGGGGCCCTGGACCCAACCTCTCCAACCCAACTCGGCCTCTTCCACCGAGAATCAGCTCCTCCCCCTTGTCCCTCCCTCCTTGAGGGCTGCCAGGAGAACCTGGTTTCTGGGCACACGTTCCCTCTCAGTCTCTCTGTCTGTCTGTCTCTCTTGCTGCCTGTATTTGTCAACCCCTTCGCCAGTCGTCCCGCCTAGTAGGGTGGGTGTCCCAGGTCTGTCTCTGTCTGTCACCGTTTCCTGAGCTCAGGCCTCCACCATCCCTGCTTTATAACCACAGTATCTCCTTACAGCCCTGTGCCTCTGGCCGGCCTGTGCCACCTGCAGGCCAAGGCCTGTCTCCAGCAGGCATCGGATCCCCTCTGCCCCTCCTCCTGCTGCCCATGCAGCAGCCTGGCCGCACCACCCGGCTCCCCCGCACCGTTTGCTGCCCTCCCAGGCCCCTTCACTGCGCTTGCTCCCGTCCGCCCTTCAGCTCGTAGTTTGGACTATCCTACCTCCTGGAAGTCCTCCTGCTGGTGCCCTCCAGGCTGGGATCCACTCCTTTCCTCCACATTTCCCAACAGCCGGTGGGCCCTGACCCCAAAGCTCGCCCCGTGCCACCCCCTTGAACGGGCAGAGGCCACCTGCTTTGCTCGCCACTGTGGTCCTGGTAAGAACCCAGTCAGCACTTTGGGCACCCGCAGGACAGCCGGTGAAGCCACCACTCCGCCCTCAACAAGGGGCCCTGGGGAAGGAGGAGGAAGCCGGGGAGAAGCTGGCCAGGGGAGGAGCTAGGCAGGACACAGCAGGCGCTTCCTCCTCCCAGGCCACCTTCAGCGCCTGCAGGCAGGGAGGGCCTGTGTGGCAGTGCTGGCTTATGAGGCGCGAGCAGAAGGCGCTAGGTTTGGGGGATAGGGCCCAGTTTGTGGGATCGGCCAGCATCAGCACTTTGCTCCCTGCTTCTCAACACTAATGGCTCTGAGAACACCCTGGAAAGGACCAGGGTGTGCTGGCAGCCACGGAAGCCTCTTCCGACTTGAAGTGCCACATCGCCTGTGACAGCAGCAGCTGCTGAGCAGGGCCGCGGCGTGTCACCAACACGACCACTGGGCAGACAAAATGACATTTCTTTATTTGGTCTACAGCTTAAAAAAAATTGCCTGAATGCCCAGTCTGCTTTCAAGTTCAGTCCCATTCAGTAGTGGGAGGAGGCCAGGCCCCAGGTGTGGCCGGCTCCTGTCTCTTGGGTGCGGGTCGAAGCTCCTCTCTGGGCGGGAACGCTGCTCCTGCTGGGCTCCAGCAGGCGGTAGCTGCACGTGGCGCATCCTCATGTTGACTCTAGAGTGACCCTCCACGCCGCAGGCCTCCGTAGCCAGACAACCAGCCCTCCTCGGTCCTGCCTACAGCCCTCGGAACCAGGACAGGTCAAGGAAACTAAGACTCAGCTACCTCCTCCACTGCCTCTTTCATTCTTTCTAGAACAAACCACAGTGCTCCCATATTCCAACCTTAGCCGTAGTGTTGGGCCCACTCTCTCCCATGTTGTCTTCCTGGATTTGCTCCATTGCTCCCGGATGGCCTTTGACATGGAAACTGGCTGGCCCACCGTGGTGGTTGATGTCACCCTAGTCCATGGCCCCCAACCATCCATCTCTGCTCCTATGTGTGGATTCAGAGCTCTGCCACCAGCTTCTCCATACCCCACCCTGTCAACTAGGGACGGCGCGTCAGTCCCCACCCGCTCCAACCCAGTCTCTTGGGAAGCAGCTCCTGCCCTCTCGGTGCTGCCATTCTGCTAGCAGGGTGCCCAAGTCCACGCTGCTACTCCTCCGCCTTCCTTGCCACCAGGGGCCCAAGTGCCATGGGTTTCTGCTTGGGTGGCTACTTTGAGCTAACACTTAGCCCCCCAACCCCTCAACTTTCCTCGCTCTAACTTCCTAAGCCTCGTATCTTCAGAAACCAGAAGAGCAATGATATTGCACCTCAGAAAACCGAGTGCCTGATCCTTACAAAAATAGCATTCCTAGAATCTTTTCAAATAGCCCAGCTTGGCTTCCATTATCCTCACCCAGGGACACCTACGAACCGGAGTGTCAGGCAGGGTAGTCCCAAGGGGGCCCCTCCTTCGATGGCCTTTAGTGTAGGTATTCCTGCCCGGAAAGCCCCTCTGCTTGCCACCCACTGAGGGTCGCATAAGACCCTTCACCAGTTCTTTCCTGACCTGCAGGAGCCCTAAGGCTGCCAGGGAGGCTGGGTGACTGATGCGTGCACACTGTCCCTGCCTCCATCCCTCCCCAGCTCTCTGCCTCAGTCTCTGCCATGTGGGACAGGTGGCCCCACTCTCAGTGGGATCCTACTGTGCTGCTCAAGTTGTCTGATTTTGGGCCCCCATCCAGCCCCACGGATTTCCTGCAGCTTGTGAATCCACATGCAATATTCAGGACAAACCAGATCCCAGGTGACCTTCGGGAGACTCAAGAAAATCCAAAGTAAAGACAGAGCCTGAAGACCCAAGAAGAACCCAACCAGAGAAGAGGCCCCCACCCCTCGACCTTTCTGGCTGGTCAGAGGCAGATGCTTAGCAGTTGCCTCATGAGATTTTGTGAACCTCCTGAACGCCCTTATGTTGCACGTTACCCCCTTCTCTGTTCCTAGCTGAGAAGCATTTAAAGGGGACAGGGACTCCATGCTTGACTGGGAGGTGACAAGGAAGAGGGGAGCCGTAGCTCCCACCAGCAGCCGCTGCTGAGGGCAGGGGAGGGAACCAGAAGACAGGGTAGGTGGGTGCAGCTGTGAAGGGAAGAGGACGCTGGCGGATGTCCCAGGCCAAGCAGGGAAGGATCCGCGGGGAATGGCATGCCAATCAGGAAGCAGGACAGGGCCTAATTGGCAAGAACCCTGTTACAGCTGTAGGGGACAAGGGGCAAGGACTGGGAAGTGAGTGGGGGGAGCTGGGGCGACATGGGGGCAGGCTTGGAGGACAGCGGGTCCATGCAGAGGAAATGCCCACTGGGGCCCCGTGCTGCGTGGGGACAGCAGTGTGGGGCCTGCAGGCACTCGCCAGTCCACAGCCTGACAGGCAGGGTGGAGTGGCCAGGCCACGGCTCACTGTCCTCTTGCCAGGCCCAGACGCCAAGCCCCAGATGGTCCCTGAGGCCCAGACTCAAATGCTTTTTGGGGATGCCATGATGTGCGATGCAGCCTCTACTGGGGTGTGGGGCCGGGCTCAGGCCGGCGGGAAGAAGACACGGCGGGTGAAGGGCGTCTGCCCCCATCCTCTCTTCCCACACGGCCCTTCCCGGCTTTGCCCAGCAGACACATCGCCTGAGCAGGCCTCCAGCCCGGGATGCCCGCCCGCCCAGCGTCCACCTGGGGCTGCTCCTTCCCAAACTCAGAGAATTCGTTCTCTTAAAAATAAAAGATTCAGACTCCCTAGCAAGTATAGAAAGAGGGAAGGAACCCCTTGGAAGAGAGATAAAGGTATCACTGGCCTCTTCTAGAAATCCCCCTTCAGGTTGAACTTTGTAAGTGTCGTCTGAACTTCCCTGCCCAGCCCTGCCTCCGTGACCCACGTGTCCTGACCTTCGAGGTGGTGGAGTCCTGTGGGCCGGGGGCAGGGATCTCAAGGCGCCCTCTCTTCTGTGTCGGCCGTGTTGGGGGCTCTGAGCTTGGTGTGGCAGCGACAGTGCCGGTGCCGTTGGCTAGAAAAGAAACAGGGCTGCAGCTGCTCCCGCGCATGCTGGCGAGGGCGGGGCCTCCACCCAGCGTGGACAGGCAGAGTGGGCTAGCCCTCCTCTTCCTGCACCTGACACAGGACCCCGCCCATCGCTAGACCGACCACTGTCCCCAAGGCAGGGACACCTGCTCACTGTTTGCAGCACCACACGTCCCACTGTGCCAGAGGCTGGGGCTCTGTCAGAGGCTCCCTCCCTGCCCTCCAAGCCCCTCTCCGCCGTCTGGCCCTCAGGAGCAGGTCGTGCCTGGTTAGGGAAGCAGGACCACACGTTTCCCGCCCTTTCCCCTGCCTCTGGGGTTCAGGCTCAAATACAACTGGAGTTGTGCCCCAATCCACAAATCTCTTAGCATGCTGATGGTCAGGGGCTAGCAGTGCATTTTCTACCAGGGACCAGCAAGCCCTCTCCCCAACCGGCAGCTCCTCCAGAGGGTCCTGGGACGAGAGTCCAGGAGGTTTGTTAGGGCAGCCATTCTACTCGCGCCCTGGGGCTTCTCCCTCCGCTGTCATCCACCCATTCATCCATTCAACAAATACTCATCGGGCACCGGTGTGTGCGGGCCACATTCTAGAAGCCGAGGGGCCGGTGTGGGCAAGGGCACCCCCGCCTGCCTGCAGGGGCTCCCTTCTGGGGAGGAGAGACAGGCAAGGAGCAGGGAGGCAGAGAGGGAGCTGGGCCCCGGCAATGAGGAGCGCTATGAAGAGATCAGGGCGGCGGCCTGACAGGGTGGCCTTGGGCCTGGGAGCTCTGGGAACTCAGACAAAACCTTTCCGAGGGGCATAGCTAAGGCCCGGCTAGAGGCAGAAGCATGAGCCAGCAGTGCACGGGGAGGAAAATGTGTTTCGGGAGCAGCCAGATGGTTTCTATTCTGGGAATCGATCTCCCCCTCCTGTGGCTGGAGGCACACAAGGTCTCGCAGAAAAGAGCGGAGACGCCAGAGGCCAGGGGAGCAGGATCCGATGGGGAGCAGAGGCTCTCCGGGAAGGGCAGCCGGGGCCAGGTCCCGAGGAGGCCGCGCGGACAGCATCCGGCCTGCCTGTGGCGGCAGCCCTGCCCCCATCACCCCTGGGAGCTGCCCCTGCTGCCCTTGAGTCAACTCGATATCACCAAAGAAGAGCAAGCCCAGCTTAACCTAGCCCCGACTAAAGTCGCATCTGAGTTCCTCTCCTCCCCCTACTCTGTTCTGTCCCCTCACAAGATGTAGGGAAAATTTTAAGGATGATCTATTAGTCCCTCATTATTCAGTTCAGTTCAGCCTGTATTTACTAGCCGCCTGGGCTGTGCCCTCTTTCCAGTCATGCCAGTGCCTGGCTGTGGAGCCCAGCTCCAGGCCTGGTTGGGACCACCTTCCTTCCTTCCCTCCCATCCCCCAGACCCTGCCACTTCCTTCCTCATGTCTGTCCTCTGAGCTGAGCCGGCAGGGATGAGAACGGATGATGGGTCCCCGTGGTCCTATATGCAAAGCAGTGGCTCCAAAGCCCTGGTCTGACCTAGGAATCCTCTTGGGCCTGTCTCCCAGCCCAGTTCCCAAGTCTACACCCTTCCCAAGCAGGCATGCCCTCCTTGGTCCCCTCACCCCAGCCCCGGGGTTGCCCGAGCCATCTCCACTTTGCCTTGGTCCCTTGAGAGTTCTAAGCACCAGGCCTAACCCCTTCCCTGCCCATGGAGAACTCTTTTCTTCTATCCCACTGGGATGTCTGCATCACCCTGTCATCAGCTGTGGGAGCAAATGTCATTGCTGTCTCCAGCAGGTGACAGATTTTTTCAGTATCTATTCATGCTCGATCATCAGCCACTGTCACCTACTCAGGCGATTGGCACAGAGGCCAGCTTCCCTGCCGGCCACTGAAGCCCTCAGCGGAACCCTTGAGGACTTCCCTTGAGGAGCTGATCATCTTGCTAGAAAGAGAAAAGAATGCCTAAGGAACTTTTAGAGAGTAAAACAGAGTGAAGCTAGATGGAGAGTGAAAAGGTGCTAAACGAAATACAGGCTGCAAAGGGTCCGTGCTCCGTGCTGGCAGGGGACTGGGAGCCGGTGTGGGCTGGAGGGGTCCCAGGGGCCGTCATGGAGGGGAAGCTCCAAGCAGGCCTTGAAGAGTGGGTGGAGAATGAGGAGGACAAGTGGGAAGTCGCAGATAGCTGGATCCCACGCAAAACCGACCGAGCAGCACTGCAACGATGAGGTGGAACGATGCCCTTGATCAGGAACAAGGGAGGACCCTGGGGGGAGGAGCAAGGCTGTTTCCTGCTGTCCCTGTGGCCTTTCCGAAGGAAGGCGTGTGGTGCTTAGGCCTCGCTCTGGCCTGTCGTCCAGCCCGCTGCGGGCCGAGCAGTTCTAGAGAGCTGCTCACGGAGGAGAGGGAAGCAGGCGGGGAGGCCCAGCAGTGAGGCCCGGCAGTGAGGGGCACGAGAGGGGCGAGGCCGCGCACGTCGCCTCAGTGCCCAGGGAAGAGGCTCTTTCAGCCTGCCTGGGAGCGGGCCGGCCTGGACTCTGCTGTTGGTGCAGGTAGACAGTCAGGAGGGGGAGGGGAGGGCAGGACCTGGAGCCACAGCCAGAGACAGGCCCCCAAGGTGGCCCGCAGAGCAGCGAAAGAATGGCCTCAGAAGAGAGGTGTCGGTCTTGCCGGTTGTGCTCACGTCTCAAAGCGCAACCCTCAGCTCCCAGGGTCCCATCCCTGCTGCCAGGGCGCAAAGCCTGCCCCAGCCCGAGTCGCCCACCCCAGCACCACCTTCACTGTCTCCCTTCGCAACAGGGGTTTCTCTCTGGCCACTTCTCACGGCCTCACCCTCTCCATCTCCTTGGCCCCTTTGCTAACTGGCTACTAGATTCCAGAACCCCCCATGTCCAGGCCTGTCCACACAGCGGGAGCCGCTACCCCCTCTGCCCCTGCTCCTCCGGGCGGGGCCCACTCCCTTCTTGCCCCCCACTGCAGGCCTGCCGCACCGTCTTTCCATGCCAGTGTTTTCACCCACAGCTCTCTTGCGCATCTCGGATCCTCAGGTCCCCCGCAGGGCACGAGGCTAGGCAGGGCTTGGGACCAAATGCACAGGCTGGATGACTAGGTCTCAGCTGCTGGGAGCAAGGCTCAAATCAGCGTAGTTTTTCAAGTAAAATAGGAGAAAACACCCACTGGCATCAAACTCTGCCAGATTCTGATTGGCACCAACCCTGTGACAGTCAGTGGTCAGCGAGAAATGTAAAGGGGTTGGGAGAAAGTGGAGGCAACAACGAGACACATGCACCTAACCTAACAACTGACAGGCCGGGGGCACAAGAGCAAAGACAAAGTATGTAACGGCTTGTCCTCGCGCTGCCAGTCTAGGGAGCTAAACGGTGGCATGGAGCAGCTGGTGCCACGTCTCCACCCAAGTGGGTGGAAGAGATTATGTGGATGGAAATTGATCAAAGGCCGGTCACCGACCCGCTAGAAACTCTGCAGGAAGAAAGGAAATGAGGGGTGCCCAGAAGTGGGTGAAACAACAATTCTTCTGCACACGGTTAAGCAAGCAGAGTGACAAAACCACGATGGACTTGTCTCCGAAAACAACCTCTCATTTTACTAGTTGCCCTGCGGTGTCCCCGGAGCTGTCTAGAGCGTGGTCTTTCCCAGCCGCTCTGCTTTCCTGGGTGCTGAGTCCAGCACGTCACCCTTGCCCTGCCATTGCCATCTTCTGGATAAAGCGCCCTCCCCTCAGCTCTGCTTGCTGGCTCTCCCTTCAGGGCAACGCTGAGGGGCAGCTCTCGGTCAAGGTCAATGACGGCGCCCTCAAAGACGGACTCCTCAAATCCCCAGAGAGAGGAAGTGAACTGGGCCCATTTTCCAGTGACAGACCCTGGAGTGGGAGGGTTCTGTGTGGGCACTGAGGCTCCTGGTGCCACATACGGCGTTTAATGCTCCGGTGGCAGAGGAAGGCCCCAAACATACCCCTCTCAGGTGCTCAATTTCAGGAAAACGAGCTATGATGACATGTGGCCATTAGTAAGGGAAAGAATCAAAAGGAACTGTTTAAAGAGCAAAACGCCACAGGAAGCCTTGGAGAATGTTTGAAAATGGGAAAAAATGTGTCTTGCAGAATAAAAGACTAGGCGCATGACCGATGTCACAGGCAGCTCACCGCAGAGCCTTCGCGGCCACTGTGGGCAGACAGCCTCTGCTCCCCACACTCGCCCGTGGGGCCACTCACAGACCCCAGAAGTGGGAACTGCAGAGTGCTTGGGCTGCGGAAGGTTCCACCAGTGCGAGAACGAGGGCGGGACACACAGAAGCCCAGACACGCCCATCTTGCAAATGAATGGCAGACGTCCACGCAGTGCCCGCTGACACACAGAGCTGAGGGGGGGCCACGCTGTCCCAGAGGGCGGGACACACAGAAGCCCAGACACGCCCATCTTGCAAATGAATGGCAGACGTCCACGCAGTGCCCGCTGACACACAGAGCTGGGGGGCCACGCTGTCCCAGCCAGCCCCGCACACCCAGGGCCTCAGTGCCCTCGAGGCTCCCGGGAGCCGCAGGAACACGGGCAGGAGAGGCTCTGCCCTTCTTGCCAGACCCTGGGGAAAGCCCTAGCTGCGCATAATGTGCACACAAGTGCTCTGAACGATAGAACATTCTCTACCAGCCACAGGTACTATTACTACCCTTAATGTAACAGTATCACAAAACTCTCAAATTCCTGTTTTTCTGGCCCAGACATTGTAAGACCTCAGGAATGTTTGCCCAAAACCCTTGGCAGGGCTGTTGTGAATCCACCAGGCACCTGTGGGCATATTAGAAAAATGTATCCCGCTCTAGGTGGGTCCAAGGCAGCTGGCACCCTGCTGGGCCTGCTGAGTGGGGCTGGGTCTCTGCCCCTCGGTGAGCCTCCCTGTGCAGGGCACAGTTTGCAGAGCCACAGGTGGAAACCGGAGGATTCCAGAGGGGAGATGGCCTTTAGTATTTATGGCTGAGCGTCTCAACAGAGGGAGGGCAACGAGGACAGAGATAGTGGCTTCTTCACCGGCGCAGGGACGGGAAACGTTGCTGCCACGGTCAGTGCCCTTCTGGCTGGCCAAGGGAGGTTCAGCGTCTACTGCAAGTGATCCAGGAGAAACTGGCCTTGAAGCCCAATGGGATTCTTCATGTTAGACAGTCTTTTTTTTTCTTAATTCAAATTTGATGGAAGTAGAATAAACACACAGAAAAATGCACATGCCATAAATGTCCAGGCCCAGGCATTTCACCAATTGCACGGCCCTGTGTGGTGCACAGCTAGGTCAGAAGGGTAATAGCCCTGGCCCTCCTGTAGGCTTCCCAGCAACTGCCTTCCCCAACAGTAATCACTATCCTGAAATCTGACCCATGGATTACTTTTGCCTGTTTTTTGAACTTTACATAAATGATTGCAAATGCTATCTAGCTCTTTTATGTCTGACTTCTTTTGGTCAACAGTTGTTTTTGACCTGAACCTGCTAATGCATGGAATCGTACAGTATTCCATTGTAGAAATAGACCACGATTTATTTATCCATTATACTGTTAATGGGCATTCAGGCAATTTGACTTTTTTTTTCTCTGATCGCAAAGATAATCAAACAGTCATTCTAAAAAATGTTCCCATTTTCCAATCTCGTGGAGAGCTCCAGAGTCCCCCTGGTTCTCAGCACCCAGGCTTCACTTCCTTCCTTCACTGCTTGGAGCTCCTCTCACTAGCATTCACCCCTTGGGCCCTTGCCCTACATCTCAGCCTCCCTGCCCCCGCCCCCGCCCCCGCCCCCACGGGCTCCCAGGAGCGGTGCCCTGCTTTGCTTCCCACCCCAGGTCTGGGGGCTTGGGCTCGCTCAGGTTCGGCACCCCTGCCTCCCTCCTCAGCCAGCAATGCCTGCCCGGGGCTGCCCTCCCACTTGGCTTTGATCCACTGCCTCACCCCGCAGCCTTCTCAGCAGCCACTTCACCGTCACAAGGGAAGGCCTAGAGCCTAGCAGGCTTCGCCTTCCTCCCTGACCCCTGACATGCCCATCGACAGGGCTTCCTCTCTCCCAAGGCCTGGCCGGGACCCCTCTTCCCCCATCTCTGGGACTTGGCTCCTGCAGGCTCTTCCCTCAACCCTGAAATCCTCAGCCCGTCTCTCTCTCTCTAGGGCATCTTCCTCTCAAGCTGCTAATGTGGCTCCTTCCTTCCCTCTTGGGACCCCACAGTGGCCCCCACCCCACCCCATGGCAGCTCTGGAGCCTTGCCCACCACCAGCCTTGCTAAGCCCACAGGTCAGCGCGTACCCTCTAGGTGGCATTGACATCGCCACCCATGCTCTCCGTCGTGACTCTTCCCTTGACCTCCTAATCGCTTTCTCTCGGTTCTCTTCCTGTGCCTGTGCCTTAAATGACAATTTTCCCCAGTGTTCTGGATTCGTCTCTTTCTTTTTGGGGCCTCTTCTGTCAACCACACAGAATGTGGGGGCTCCCACCTCTCCCATCCCCATCCCATTCCTCCCCCTGAATTCAGGCTTCCTATCTAGACATTCCATCTGGAGGTCCCAGAAGAGCCTCAGAATCTCAGGGAGATGCCTTTTGAATAAAAGCATATTAGAATTTTGCATTGAGAAAAGAAACCAACAAGTGTGTTTGCAATACAAGCTACACCGTGTGCAGCCCATGGCGGCATGGCGGCATGGCAGCTGGGTTGCAGGCAGGCTGCCTGTCGCACCATGACTCCCGATCACGCCGGGTGGGGTGCCTCGCACACTGCCCAAGAGGTACATCAGAGTGTGGGCATGCTTGGGATGTTTGGGATCCCACACTGGCAGAGTGTGGGATGTTTGTGTTTACCAGAAGGAAACCTGGATTTGAGAAGTTGAGAAACACACCGGGGAGTAGGACTCCAGCGCCAGCAGGAGCAGAGGCACTGCCACACCAGGCATTTTGAGCAAAGCTCGGTGACCTGACTCTTTACAATGGCGGGTTCAAGCTGTGCTTCAGGGAGAGATAGAAGACCTAAAAGTGGGGCACACACAGCGAAAAGACCCAGAGAGGACAGCCAGGCCAGAGCCGTGGCCTCCCGCTAAGGGACACAGGCAGTCCATGCCACCTGCCAGGGAGAGGCCTGGAGATGTCCTCTGCCTGCTTCCTTCCCCTGGTGGCGGCCAGTGCCTCTCAACCCAACTGGAAGAGTGGACGTCGGCCGCCCAGGCCAGCCTCCTGTGGCCCCGAACAGGGCCAAGGGGGTCAGAGGGTGGATCAGGAGGGGCAGATGGAAAATATTGGGCACAGAGGCCTTGCTGGGGATGGGCCTGGGAGAAGAATGGACAAGGAGCAGACACAGGGTGACTGCATCAGCTCCCTTCCAGACACAGCAAGGCTGAGCACTGTGGCTGGCATTGCAGTAGAGACCAGGAGGTAAACGGGAAGGACCCAGTGGCCTCCCTGGAGCCGTCCCCTCCCGCCGTCCACCCTCCTCCTGCCCTGTCTGGAAGGACCCCCAGCCAGACCCGTACCAGGGCCTCCGTGTGCTTATCCCAGCGGAGGAAGAGCTAAGGCGAGGCAGGGTGGGTGGGGTGGGGCTGGCCTGCCTCCTCCTGCCTCCACGGGTCCCTGAACTGTCCCACACGCTCCCGCCCAGCGAGAAAGCTGGTAGAGGCATGAAGTAAAGAGCATGAGGCAGGTCCCCAGGGGCTGGGTTTTCAGGAGCAGCAGCTCTGGGGCAGTAAGAAGATGTGTCAAAACCTGTTGGATAAGAGAAATGAGTCCCCAAAAGCAAGACTCGGAAGCAGAACTGACCAATGTGTTTCCAAGTGGAAATTCTCACGGGGGCAGGGTGGTCTGAGGAGACTCACTGTCTTACTGAACGCTATCTCTAGTGGGGACGGGGCACACCAAGGAGAATGACGACACTCAACTGTGGGCACTTAAGCTGCCAGCTGCTGGGAGAAAGCTGCAGAAGGCACAGTCCAGGGAGCAAGGAAGTAATGATAGCTTGGAACTTTGGGCAGACAAGTGGCAAGGGGTGCGTGTGGGGGAAGCCTGGCCTCCAGCGTGGCCTGCAGACAGGGACAGGGTCTGGGCACCTCTGAGCACACGAGGCGCTGAAAGGGTGGGATCACCGCCTGAGAGCGAAATATAGCCCATGACCCTTGACACACGTGAGGTGCTTCTGCACCTGATACTGACTTGCTCTATACATGCTACCTTAAGGTGTTACCAGGCTTTTCCTAGGGTGCCAGGGAGCTCGGGGGTTCTAGAAAGAAGAGGGATGATCTGGGCTGTGTGTAGCATCTGTCCACCCTAGGATGTGTCAGCAGGGATGGTGGATCAGCTCACGAATCCCACAACATCAGGGCTAAGGCATCCTTTGGCCCGTAAGGATCCACTGAAGAGAGCAGGTAAGCTCTTCTCCCCAGAGAGTTTTCTATGCTGAAAATAAATTTGAAGTAGGGTTTAGAGACCTGGAGAGAGCCCGGTGAGGGACGCCTTGCCGCAGAGGGGACAAGCCCTGCGCCTGGCCCACAAGTCAGTCCCCGGTGCCTCTGCCCTTGGAGAAGGCCCAGCTGCAGATTTCTTGCATTTCAGGCCACGGTGGAGTGTGCACAGCGCTGTCATCTGTGCGCTCTTCCTGTGCGTGGCCAGTGAAAGGCAGGTGAGGAGGTGTGGTCTGAAAGAAGCCAGAGCGGTTTCCAAGCAACCATCTGCCTGGCTGGCGGTCTCAGCAGAAAGCAGGGTTCCCTCCTGAGCCAAGCCCAAGGCTGGGGAAGTGGCCTTGACCAAGGCCAAGCCAGGGGAGGGGCGGGGCAGGGTGGCCAGGCAAGAAGTCACTCCACTCGTCCAGTTCATGGTCCAGGCTCAAGGCCCCTGAGAGAAACGACCAGCGCCGTTCGTGAGGCCATCCTGAGAACCACAAGGGCACCGAGCCACCAGCTCTGCACAGAGGCCGTGGGGGGGGGGGGATGTAAGGGCACCCGCTTTGCACAGCTGTGTCCTTCCTTCCTTCCTTTCTTCCTTCCTTCCTTCCTTCCTTCCTTCCTTCCTTCCTTCCTTCCTTCCTTCCTTCCTTCCTTCCTTCCTTCCTTCCTACCTTCCTTCCTTCCTTCCTTCCCCCGAAGGAGCCCCCTGCCAGAGTTGAGCTGCAGGGGAGGCAAGCACATGCCCCGCCCCACCTACCAGCCCCAGAAGCAGATCCACTTCTGGGGCTTAGTTTTGCACTCTTCCAGCCCGGGCCCTCCTTTCAGCAGTTTTGAGCTTTCCCCCTCCTGTCTCTCCTCTAGAATGACCTACTGCTGCTCCAGGTGGCTACCTGCAGGCCAGAAGGGGCTGACTTCCTTCTGAGCAGGCTCGTTCTCCTCCATTCCTCCTCATCTGCCACCTCTCCCCGGCCCTGCCAGTAGCAGCTGGCTTTGTTTTCTTTCTCTAGAAGCTGCAGTGGCTGAGACAGGAGCCAGGAGAAGAAAGGGCACACCTGACTACCTGCTGGCAGGCTGATGAGGTCACCACCCAGCCCCGCAGGTATCCCAAAGACTTTTGAGGACAAAAGGAGGAAACAGACCTCCACCAGAGATTCCTTCCACACCCCCAAGTGGCTCCTGCCTCCAGCCGTCCCAGAAAGACGGGTCCAGATTCCAAGCCGTTCGCCCCCCAGAGCAGAGCCTTCTCGGCTTTTGGGCAAAGTCAAAGGCTCCCAGTCATGCTGCCTCGTGGCTTCATTTGGAATCTGAAAGACCTCTGGCTGCCATGCCGGTGGGCACGAGTGCATGGGGCTCCCTGCACCCACACCCCGAGGGAGGGAGGAGGAAGAGCAGGATGCCCAAGTCAAATGACAAGGTCTGCGCTGTAGGGAATGGGACAGGATGAGAGCAGGCGAGCCTAGGAGGTGGAGCTTAGTCTGGAAGGCGGGTGCGGGAGCGGGTTGGGGTGTTGGGGTGGAAGGAAAGGTGTCCTCCTGAGATCCTCGGGTCACCCTGCCCACTTCCCCGAATGCAGGCCCTTCTGCACCACTGCCCCACCGCTGTGCCCCAGACCTCCTCCTCCAGTGCTTCAAGGTGGCCTGAGGACAGGAAGAAGCCATCAGGGGGACCTTTGCTGGCTAGTGGGATCCCTAAGGCCTGGCAGAGCAGGCGGGTCTGGTGGTCCCCTCACAGCTCTGTCTACTTAGGTCGCATTCCCCATCTTGCCACCTGCCCGCTCTGTGTGCAGCTGTGCCTGCCCTCAGGAATGCCTTTGGCTACTCTTCCTCTACGTCCACCCACGGCCATCTCCTCTTGGAGCCCTCTCTCTCCTACCACTGTATGCATCCTGGCCGCCTGTCTGGGGCCCGCTTCTTTCTCTCCACTTCCAAACAGCGAGCAAGAGCGCCATGGCCTGGGGGAGCCTCACGATGTCTGAGGACAGACTCACCCCTCCCTTGCCTGGCCCTCCTGCAGCCCGTGCCAGCCATGATACCCACGGGCTCTGGGAAGCATGCTACACTGCAGGGAGGAAGTGACAGACCATTTCCCACCTTCTCTCGCCTCATCCCAAACCTGCCTTGCCCTGAGGCTGTCGCCTCTCCCAGCTCTTAACAGGGCAGGCTCTGCTTCATGGCCAGCCTAGGCCCCACACCTCAGGCAAACCCTCAAGGCCAGTGCCCTCCTGGCTTGCTCCTGGCCCTCCTGGCCATCGTAGCCCCTTCCCTGTGATGTTTGCCCTTCCTCTAGGAGCCCCCATGCCACCCAACCCTCCTCTTCCCATCTCCATCTATCACCATCCGGTGGACTCCCACATTCACCTCCCATGGGGTTGGAAAAAATGCCTGGCACATAGTAGGTGCTCAATAAATATTTGTTGAATGAATGAATTGAGATCTCTGGCCTTAGACTCACCAATTTTATCTCTGCACCTATAGGGCTCTGCCTAGACAATTTACCCCCCCAACCCCCGCCACCAGGAGCCTTGTTACTCCCCTCCGCTTCTGCATCCCACCCCCACAGCCACACCTGGCGCCCAGCATCGCCCACAGAGCCCCACCCTAGCTCTCCACCACTGCCTTTTCCGGAGGGGCTTCTGCAGCTGTTCATCCCAACATGAAGCTCTCCGGCTCCATATCATGTTCTTTCTTTACCTCATGGTCGACCTGTTTAAAACTCTTTCCTGAATGCTGGGCTTGCTGTGTTGCTCTCCACCTTTGGAACAATGGAACTTTCATCTCCTTGAGTTTCACACTTCAGCTCTGCTAAGGGAAAGACGCAGAACTGCCACTGGCCCGTCCAAGTGCGTGGCGGACAGCTCGGCCACGCCCTTCTGCTGCAGTCAGTTTTGCTAGCCCCCGTTGGCCTTTCCCTGTTCCCAGAGGTCACCACTGCCCTCAACCCCTGTCCCCATTCCTAGACCTCTCCTTTGCCGCTGACAACATCCACTCTCGTCCACTCACTGACAAACATTGGGCCATCAGCTGTGCCCTCCCTTGCAGTCCTCCCTCACGTCATCTCTCCATGCCACCCGCACAACACGCCGCTCACCCTGTTTTAGGGAACTTCCTCTGCCTGGGCTGTGCGACCGCCTGCCTTCTGCTTACCCCAAACGGCCCTCCAGCCGGGCACTCCTTACCCCAGGATGCTAGCGAATTCCTCCCGCGCCTGCCTCTCTCCCCTCGCTCAACCTAACCTTCCCCCACCACACCCCTTCCTTAGGCTAGCATCCTCTTTCAAAATGACATTCACCAGGAATCTTCTGGAAGGATCTTCACAGTCTGCAGAGGCTTATTCCACCCAATGTAACTGGCTCCTCTGCTCCCACCAGTCTAAGGAATCTGAGCTCCCAGACGGTGAGATTCCCTCTCCATTGCCACATCCTATAACTTTTCCTTTCCCTTTTTATTATGGAGGAAATGCGTGCTTATTCGAAAGAGAGAATCAAAAAGTGTGGGACCCTCTTACCCTACCCTGAATCCCATTGTCCAGAGGACATAGTGTTAAAGGTAGAGCATGTATCCCTTCCAGGCTTTTCCGTGCACAAACATAACCCCGTTTTATGCACACAAATAGAAGTCTGTTTTAAAAAAGTAAGTGGGATCCTGGGGCCCCCGGCGTCCTGTAGCTCGAGGCATTTCATCGCTGTGCGGCATGTCTCCACGCCCCGCAGCGCACACCCCCGCACACTGCCAGGCCGGGGCGTTCTCCAGAGGCACCGCGAATACAGCCACTCCCCAGTAACAACTGCTTGGATTGTTTCCAGTTTTGACATTGCCTTACTGCCACGGCTGTCCTTGCACGTATACGATGTAAGTCTTTCTGTTGTAGAGAGTCCCCACACTGGAAGTACTTTTTATATTTAAATATTTGATGCTGTTAAACGGCCCCCAGGAGGGCGGCGCCAGCTCCCACGCCCACCCACAGCACAGGAGGGCGCTTCCGCTCTTGCCTATGCCGGTACCTGGTAACCACTTCCTCGTGGCACATGCAGCCGTGCCTGGGCCCCCAACTCCATGACAGAGACATTTCTCTTGGATTATTCCTTACCTTTCTTTCCCAAACCCCCTCCAGCCAGCACCCAACACACAGCCCAACTGTGTTCCTCTGCCAGCCCTTCCCTGCTGCTCCCCGAGTTCTCTGCGTGGCTCCTCTGTCGTCTTTGTGCCCATGGCCTCAGCGGGGCCCTCGCCCCGGGCAGCTCAACCCCTCTTCTCCACACACAGCCAAGAGCAGGGCAGCCAAGCGATGCAGACAGCCGCCCAGTGCATGAGGCCTGGACAGGTGAGTGTGAGAAAAGGAGAACTCAGATCAACCCTCTAATTCATGCATTCGACAAATATTTATTGAGTACCTAGTAAGTGCCAGAGAGGCTGGGAGGACAGTGAGGCAAACCAGGTCAGGTCAGTCTCAGAGGGAGAGAGACACTAATCTAATAATCACACAAATCAGTGGACGGTCGCAAACTGCGCTAAGTGCCACGAGAGAGTGGCTCAAGGACATGCCCCTGGCAGCTGCCTGGCTTGAGGGTCTGGGAAAGTGCTCCCCGGGGAATGGAGTGGACGTGGAGGAGGGCAGGCTCTGACCAGGTGAAGCAGGAGGGAAGAGCTCTCCTCATTGAACACAGGCTGGGGCCACAGGGAGCCAGGCACGGCCCAGGGACCTTGAGAAGACAGGATGCAGTCTGACATTTAGTTGAGGGTGTGGCAGGCCTGGGGGTGGATGCAGGCCGTGAGGGAGGTGTGTGTTTTGTGAGATTCCTGCTCTTGACCTTGCCTGCATTTCTAGCTATGGGAAATAACAGGAAAATCCTCCATCCCCGCTGGCTCCTCTGAGACCGTGGGACCTCGGTGTTGGGATGCACCGATGGGGAGAAGCAAGCTGCAGAAGCCTTCGCCCCGCCTTCCATCCACCACCCCGGCTGCATCACGAGGCTCTGTCTTTGCAAATGCAATGCTGCCCCGTGGCTGGACACTCACAAGCTTCCTACAAGTCACTGGAGAGACGAAAGTAGTATCTGGGCCACAGCAAAGGTGGGCAGGCCAGGGTGGGGGCAGTGTAGCTTTGGACCAGTCCACTCTTCTGTTTGGCCACACCTGCCCCGGCTTCAGGAGGCACGTCCTCCCCAACTCTGGGGACCATGCCAGGCAGTGCTTTCTCACTGGGTGCATGGGGAGGGTTCTATTTTTTCATTCACTGGTGTTTTCTCCTCTTGGAATCTGGGCACCTCTCAACAAAGGCTAAGAAATGCTGATCACTGTGGATAAAAGACAGCCACTTAACTTGGGCATTGGCCACTAGCCCCATAATCCATCTAACTTAAGTCTCTCCAAATGTTGGTCTGACCACTGGCTACCCTATCTGGCTACTCAGAGGCTTCCTTGGACACCATCCTAAATGGTGGAACAGGTGACATAGAGTCTAGAGCCTCACCCCAGCTACCCCCAGCCTTCCAGCCAAGAACTATTCACTCCCTACCAAGAGAGTTTCCAGTGACCTACAGCCAAGCGACTCCCTCCTTACCTCCCTAGGAAGGATGCCCTATCCTATCTCCCCAAGGAGACTGCATATCCCCTACTTCCACTGAAGTCTGCAATACATTAGATGGTCCTCTCCTCTTCACAGCACCTGCCCAAGCCTATGTTTAGATGCCTCAAGCCTAATCCTTTCAACTAACACAGAAATGCCAAGGCCTAGCCTACTTCCCTGGCCACCCCACCCCCTTCTCTGCAGCCAGGGCCTGTGACTGTGGACTGCACACATCAGTAAGCCCATGACATGGACTGAGTTCTCCCTTGTGCCCATCCACACTGATTACCAACCACTAACCCTTGCCTGCAGGAGTCCAAGTCACTCTCTAGGTTTCTGACCTTGAACTGGTAGTGAAGAGGGTGATTCCCAGAAGGGAAAACCCTAATTAGAACACTCCCCTTCTTTCTGGATTTTGGCTCTGAAAGTGGAATTAAGAGCCTATCAGCTCTTCCACTTCTCAACCCAAGATACCTCCATATAGTTCCATTCCATTCCAAAGACCCCTGATTAGAAGGACAATGACAACAGCACTAAGATTCCAAAATAAAGAATGGCACCAGACCCTTTAGGAGATCAAAGCTTTTGAGAATTAATGCAGTTAATTCACGGAGAAAATGCTGTGTGGGTAATTTCCAGACTCCTTTCACCTGGGCAGACACACTGCACAGAGCTCACTAGAGCTCTCCCCGCTAATGCTCCAGTCCCCAGCCAGGAGACATTGTCCCAGTCCAGGCTGGGTTCTGTCTCAGGTCTAAATGGGCTAAAGTGCCAATGGGGACAGTACTCAGTGCCCTCAGTTCACTAACAGAACCTGGGGAACCATCCTTTGCCTAAAGGAAGGCACAGCCCCCCAAGGGCAGCTCGCACTGGAGGGTGCAGGGGCCAGGCCACCCCCATCCTTAAGAAACTCCTCCAATATTTGATAGTGAGTAAACATCAGAGGGTAGAAAGTACTGTTCCCATGCGTCATCTCAATTCCTAGTTCGTCTCAGTGAGCTGCAAACTGCTTGCTCAGAGAAGACAGTCTGAATCGGCTTCACCCTGGCCCCTGGCCAGGCGTGGCGGTGGCAGCTCCCCTCCTATCCCGAGGAACCAGGAGCTGGGCTGCCCCACCTGGAGTAGTTACCCACCCACTCTGTCCAGGAATGTAAACAGGCCCCTTGGTGGAGTCCCCAGAAGCTCTGCTCCTTCCAAAGTTGAAAGCAATGATGATCTGCTGGGGAAGCTGAAACTCCAAAGGAAACTGCTGAAAAAAGAAGGCCAGAGCTTGGAATCCCCAGAAAACTAAGTGGGGAGAAGGATGCTTAAGGAGGAGAAAGGGCATCTCCTGGCAGGGGCTAAGATCTTCCCATCACTGCTGCCCGACTTCTGCCCATTTCAGAGTCACGTGTGTGCCCCGGTGAGGGCCAGGCAGAGCTTGGCCCTGGCTGCCGTGCTCAGGGCTCTATGTTTTGTGTCTGCCTGCTGGAGGGGCGGGTGCGTGTGAGGCGGAGTGGGATGCTGAGGGGCTGCCTTCCACCACTTGTAGTTCTAGAAATCCATGGACACACCCTTATCGTGGCTGGGGACTGCAGACCCAGGGCAAGAGGCAGCAGCCTTTGTGATGTCCACCTCCTAGGGACAAGGTGGGGTGAGGTGTGCAGCTCATGACAAGGGACAGGAGGAGGAAGCAGCACTGTTGGCGCTCTCCCCTCTACATCTGGGCATGGGTTTCACATGCATTTCTTGGCCAAGAGGCATCTCAGTGTGCTTTTTAAGCTCCCATCCCTCCTCCTAAGCCTCCTAATTAATATCTACTATGTGAATTATTTATTGGGAACAGATGTTGGAATTTAAAGAGCATTGAGCAGAGATCCTTTGCTAATCAATTTATTTTAACTTGTTTACATATTTACTACAAACCAAATTGGAGAGTTCTCTGCCACTGGAAGCCTGAGCTCCTGCCAGCCATTTCCAGCTCGCCCTGAGCTCGCTGCCTACTCGATAGCTCTGCCCACCCTGGCCAAGGTGCCCTCTTCTTTTGGTGTTCTAATTTAAGCTATAGGAATAGTCTAATTTGCTCTGGAGAGTCTTTGGGTTGGTCATGCAATGAGATCCAAGGTCATAAATGGTCACTCAGTGAGATCTGGGCATGTCATTCCAGGCTTTGAGTCTCGTTTGCTCAAGCCATGCCATTAAAATATTCCTGGGATTGAGAAAAAGTCAGCCTGACATTCTAACTAAATGACCCCATCTCTGCCTCTGCACAGGGGCTCTTCTCGCTGGGTGGACAGGGAAAGCTGCACTTTGTGGAGCTTCAGTTCTAAGTCCACAGTGAGCTCGATAAGCCCGGATAAGTGTCAGCAGCTTAAAATACGCTAGCGGAGGGCAGGGCGGGGGTTGGTGGAGAGTAAATGACCCAAACAGGTGAAGACCTTGCTGTCCAAAAGCAGTAGCAGTCGAGAAGATGGCCAGGCCTGCACCTGCCGTGCTGCTGCCCGAGCAGAGTGAAGAGGGGCAAGGCGAGCTCTGCCCCAAGTCCTCTTCTTCCCCACCCTCTGCCAGTGCTGCCCCATGCCACCCTGGGTTCTGGAACCACACCCAGCAGGGAAGAAACTGAGGTGCTTTTGAAAGTCCACAGGGGCTCCCATGCCCACCACAGCCCAATTCCATCTGCTCGGCTGCTCTCCAGCTCAGTAGAGCTGCCCAGCAGGGTGGCTGTCTAAAGGGCAGGCAGGGGGCAAGAGCGGGTAAGTCCCGGCAGGGGAGCTGCCTGTCTGCCTTATCACTGATCTTCCCGCCTCCACACACCACTAGCCCAGGGCGGTGGGCCAGCACTCCTGACTGACTCTGCAGTCTCAGGGCATAGTCTCCTCCTGTGAGTCTGTCTTCACCCTGGAGGCTACAGGAGGTGGTGGCTGAGAAAAAGTTGGCTTGCTTTTGCCCAGACCTCCAGGGCTATCACTGACCCAGGACCCATTTTTCGGTGAATTTCTCACCGTCTCGTGTTTGCGGGTAAGGTTCATCTGCAGGTGCCACTGTAAATACTTATCCAAGACAAGTATTCAAGGAAGGAGTAAGTCCCAGTAACTGGAGATGTGGACTTGCTGCCCACGGGACAAGACTGAGGAGGGTTCTCTGAAGAGCAGGTGGCTTGGGTTCAGAAGAGTTATACAAGGACCATACAAACAAGGAGTCATAAATTCTGGATAGTTCCATTCCCTGATGCACAGGTAAGGTGCTATCACACACTCTGAGTTGCCTCCTCAAAGGGTAACTCATGACCCTGGAGAGAAACGAGCTGCCCCTACTTCTTCGCAGGCAGAGAGGGCAGGCGACTGGGGGTGAGGGCTTGGGGCTCTGCCTCTGGCTGAAGTGCAGAAGAAACCATGACTATGACTCGGACATGATGGACTCCCTGCTTGGCCTGGGCCAGTGTTAGGCGCCACTGCAGAGGTCCCTGTGAGAGAGCTCCTGTCCCCGCCCCAACACAGGTGCTGACAGCAACCTCCAAAATTCTCTGATGGTTCTGCAGTGTTTTTGGAGGCCTATTCCTGCTATTCCTGGTCTGCCCCACTTGCGAGAGAGCTCATCTTTTGGGGGCCTCTGTCAGTGGTCAAAGTGGGAGCCACCGTTCAAGTGGGGACCTGGGCCTGTGTCACACAGGCCAGGGAAAGCCTCCTGAGTCCTCGTGTCTCCACAGTGAACTTTGCAGGGCAGGTAAGGGAGTCTGTCTCCAGAGAGGCTCTTAAAAGCAGTCATAGCCATGCAACCTTTGGGTATGGCTCATGGCGGCATCAGGGTCCACAGGCCGATCCCCATAACAGACTCCCCGCTCTATAGCTCTTAAAGCCCTCATAGCACACGAAAGTCCATGTGGCCCTGGGGCACCAACTTCTCTCAGGTCTTTGTGGGTCTGGGGGGGGGCTCTGTTTCCTGAGTCTTTTGGGGACCAAAGTTTCTGCCACAGCCAGTAAAACCAGATCAAGTGGAGCACAGGACAGCATTTAGGGAAGGATAGGGCTTGGCAAGCGAAGAAGGGGCCATCGCCCCTGGGGAGGGTGATTCCAGAGAACACCAACAGCTGAGAGGCTGTAGTCCCCAGCAAGGGGCACGCTCTTCACTTCTTTCCAAACGCTAAGACCCCATGCACTGCCAGGACCATTTGATCAGGATACACATTGGTCAGTCCACCTCAAAGACATTTCCCTTCCAATTCTTTGGGCCAGGCAGGCAGCTCAGGGCTTCTTTGGACACTTTTCTTCAGGAAGTCAGCCCATGCTAATTAGGCAGGCAAGAATACGTAGTTTCCACACTTTTATTAGGGAGCAGGAAGATACTTTTGAGGGGCGTTCACTGCCATGGCCCATAGAGGACCCCATGCCCTCCTAGAAGTCTTTCGTTGCTCAGAGGGAGGGGAACTTCCTACTGGCTCTTACGGTCCTAAAACCTATGTACAACTCATCTAAAAGTGTGTGCAGTGAGGCCTTCTCAGGTTCTGGTCTCTGGCAGTTAGAGATCCAATTGATCTACCTCCTTGGATGATGGAGTCCATGATTTCACGCAACTCCCCAGCCCCCTCCACCCCACTGCTGATGTGGAGCTTAGAAATGTGCCTATGGTTTTGGCCTTCTTCAAGATCTAGTAAGTAGGTGCATTGCCAGTGCCAACCATGTGCCAGTTCAATGCCAGGAGCTATAGGGGGCAAAGGCAAATGAGGAATTCCCTGCCCTTAAGGGAGTCTGCCCTCAGGCTGGGAAAGCAGGGGCCAGTGCTGCCTTGGCGACCTTGCATGTATCCACATATGTCACACAGGCAAGGTCTCGGACCACAGCTAATCTGAATCTTGGCCTAACGCCCTGTGCTCTTCCCAGAACACCAGAGGATGTAGGCGTCTAAGTTTGTGCTTGTGAGGAATCTCCCAGTAGCTCTTTCTCCCCTGGGAGGCTGTCATGAAACAGTTTCGCACCACCTCTGGGCTCTAGCCAGAGGAGAGAATACTGGAGTGGTGCTCAGGATGGAAAACTAAGGCAGGAACCATCACGCCACTGGGTTCAAGCCCTGGATACCCAGAACTTTGGAACTCAGGGTTAGATTTTCCTCTGGATTAGTGTAGGAATGAAAGACATTTCTGTGGGTATCTTAGTAGGGAGCCAATAAAGCTCCCTAACTATCCCTCATCCATCCTTCCTTTCACTGACAGATTGCATGGTGAAGAAATGTCCCCCAACGTAGTTGAGGACTGACAGCAGAACGCTAAGGAGATCGTTAGTGCTGGGTGGCTTCTTGGAGCAGTCCCTCCCCTCCCCCCACGCCTCCTGCATCCTTTCGCCCCAGGACACCCCATCCAGTTCTCGGTAGCGCTGGCTGGCCCTGCCACCCCCGCAGGGTGCCTGTGCGGCCAGCTGGCAGGGGTCGGGTAGCGTTTCACCTGTCTCAAGCCCTCAGGCCTACGTGCCATTCCGAGTATCACACATTCTCCTTTTGGCCTCTTGTCCCGTGCCCCGCATGCCAGCACTTCAAGATTCCCGCAGCGGTCCCGAAGAGGCAGCCGCGGCGAGCTCACGTCATAGGAACCAAACAGTAGGCTTCTCTCACAGACTTGCAAATACGACTCCAAAAGGAGTTGGCGGATCCCCACCCGCAAAGTACCCCACGATATTAACACCCTTGGAGGCAGAGGGACGACTGTTTGCCTTCACTGGGGGCCCAAATCCTGCATCCCCGGGTGAGCGGCCTCCGCCCCAACGCGCGCCGGCTGCCGCGATGGCGCTGCCGAGCCTCCCCGCCCGCGCCCGCCCGCCAGCCTCTGCTCGAGCGCCCGCCTTGCCCTGCCCGGGCGGCGGCACACAGCCGGCTCCCCTGCGGGCGGCGGGGCCGAACGGCGACGCGAGACGCTAGGGGCTGTCTGTCCCAGCCTGCCCGACAGCGCCCCGCTTCCTCCTGCTTCCCATGCCCGCGGACCCTCCTGGCGGTCCCTGCTCGCCCTCAGGGCGGGAGGTGCGGCTCTGATCCCCGCGAGCCCCCACAACTGCGCGGGACGCCGCCCGGAGGCGGCCGTTGGAACGGCGGTTACTCAGCGCGGCGGGGAGGGGCGCCCCGCCCCCAGCGCCCCGCCCCCGCGCCCCGCCCCCAGCGCCCCGCCCCCAGCGCCCCACCCCCGCGCCCCGCCCCCAGCGCCCCGCCCCCAGCGCCCCGCCCCCAGCGCCCCGCCACGCGGGGCCTCCGCGGGTGGGGTCGGGACGGCCACGCCCTGTCCCGCCGCCGGCCCTGCCGCGGGGTCACTCGGCTCTGGCGGCCCCCGGGGGTGGGTGCGGGGGACCCTGCCTCCCAGACGCCGGGCGGCGGCGAGGACCGACTTGGAGGGTTTACCGAGACGCCCCTGATTTCAAACATCCTGTCCCGTTGGCAGAGGCGCCGCCTGCCTGCGCCTCGGAGAGCGCTGTCTTCGCGCACTCTGTATGCGGCCTCCGTTTGAGCTGGAGAAGTGATTGAGGGTTGCCGTGGAAGTCCCAGCTAAGTCATATGTCTTGACCCACCAGATTGTCCCTGGGGTCAAAAGTGGCTTTGTGGAGGGAATACAGACGTTACCTTCCAAAGTCCTCGGCTCGCAGGAGTGGACTGTGCCTGGAGAGGACCCGGAGTGGGCCGGAGAGAGAGGGGAGCAGGGGCACCCCGAGACCTCGTGTTTCACTGCCGCCAGTTAGACCAAAAGCCCTGCCCAGTGTGGGCGCCTCAAGCCCCACTCCTCCTGGAGCCTCGTGTTCCTCCCCATCCGCCTGGAAGCCCGAGGCTCTTCCTTCCCCACCAGCGCCCTGCCCCAGGCGGCGGGTGGCTGCCTTTCTCTCCGCTCCTGACCTCCAGACGCTCAGCCGGGCCTGCGTCCCCCACTCGGGCCGCCTCCAGCGAGGACACGGCGAGGGTGGGGAGAGAGGGGCGAAAGGCTGTCCCCTCCAGTCTGGCCGGGCGCGGTGGGCACCTGGAGGAAGCGGGCGTTCATAAGCTGGAAATGGCCACGGCCAATCTCCAGCGCGCCCCACCTCCCGAGCCGGAATCGTTCCTTTTACATAACTGAAGACCTTTCAAAAAATGTCAAGTGAGCCGCTGTTTCCTGATAGCATTTGTACTGGTGTAAATCCATTAAACTAGGCAGTTTATAACCACCATGCTTTCCCTGGGCCGGTCCTCTGCCTGCAGCTACCTTCCCTGGCCCCAAACTCGTGGATGACAACGATGCTTCTCACAAAGGCGTGGTAAATAGTAAGGGATATGCTCAGAAAGGGGGAAGGAAAGATGAGGAGTCAGTTTATAATTAGTGCTTGGACCGTGAGGCAGGAAGTTAGAGGGTCTTAGCTTTGAAACGCAGATGTGTGTTGTGAGTCCGAGGGGGGAGCTATTGAAAGGTGAAGAAAACTAGGTGGAGGGAGCTCCCCCTGGGCCCTGTGGCGTAGGGGAAGGCCCTTCGCCTCTGAGGAAGGAGGAGGTAAAGCTGGGCGCCCGGCAGCTGGAGGGGCAGGGGAAGTGTATACCAGGAGGGGTCTGCACCCCTGGGGAGCTGAAGCCATGGGGGAGCCAGAGAGGCGAGGCTTGGGTTTGAGGAGGGGAAATCCACACACTCCCAGATTCTTTTCTCAGAAGAGCCAATCTCAGGTCATCTGAAGACAGGCTCTGGGCTCGACTATGTCACGTTCTCAAATGAGGCGTCTTGGAAACCGCGGTGATGACAGGAAAGGGGCAGAGGCATGGGAGGGCCATCAGGCATCAGTGCTAGACATGGGAGAGCAAGGAAGGCCTTGGCCACCAGGAGGACCTCAGCGTGCAGGGAGCACTTGCCGTGGACCACAGTTCCCCAAAGTTCCCCAAAGCCCTGGCCTGCCTTCTGGAGGGGCAGGGCAGGAGCGTGTCCCTACAGGGGCAGACCTGCTTGTTTGGCTAGCCATCCCGCTGGCATTGAAAGCAGAGGGCCCAGCGCAAGTGGCGCTTTCAGAAAGAAATCAGAAGGTATAAACTAGGGACCAGAACTTGTGGAATAGAGTTCAAATAGTCTATATTTTGTCATTTCTGAATGTTTCTATTTTGGTAGACGGTTTTATGTCTCTTTAGCTAAAACCCCTCAGGCGGCAAGGAAGTGGGGATCAGGAAGGCTGTCCTTGTCAACAGCCGGTCTTGAGGGGAGTCCAGATCCCTCCCAAAGAGAATGAGAAGGACTGAATCCTGGGGGCCTGGTGGGCCGCGGAGTGTAGGCTGAGACAGGCGGTCTGGGACTGGAGTACAGGGCCTTGTGGGTTTCATCGGGACAGGCCACGTGTCCCCATGGAGAAACCCGGAACAGGGCTTCTGCACAGCGGTCTGGGTGTGGGTGCGGGAGAGAGTGAGTGGGTCTGGGCAAGCGAGGAGCCAGGGTCACGTGGTACACAGTCAGTTTAATCTCTCTCTGCTTTGATTTGTTAAGTGAACTTGTGTACAGTCTGACCTTCCCAGCTAGCCTGCACACCCCTCGGAGCTAGCACTCTGTCTTATTTTCCACTCCCAATAGCAGGCTCAGTGCCTGGCACACTAAGTTGAATTTTATTTAAAACATTTAATTTGCCTTAAATGACATACCTGCAAGGTCATTCTTCCAGATCTCAGTTTATTCCTTCCCACTTTACAGGGACTCTCTCAGACCCTCTGCTGGCTAAGGGAATTGATCTCACAGCTCTAGTACCTTCCAGAATTGTCAGGAAATGGAGCTTGCTGACTTAGTGGGCTATTCCACTTTATTTAGAATTAACCTTGTCTAATAGGACATGTATATGCACTTTGGGAGTGTGCAAAGTGCTACACAAATGCAAGATGGTATTATTGTCATTTGCCACACAATGCTTTAGATTATAATGGATTATTCTCTGCCCAAATCTGGAAAGGCTAAGTCAAGGCAGGTTGCCAAAAGGAAAAGAAGTGCACATAGCAGAGTCAGAGTTTCACCGCAAGTTTATAGCTAGATGTGGAGGACGGAAACAGGGTGCTCAGCACGGCCCAGGGGCCCCACCTCCTGAGCTGAGGCTGCTTGCAGATATATTCCCAGGGCAGGGCTTGGCCAAAGCAGACTCCTCCTAAAACATAAGCCCCGAGACGCGCTGTCTGGAAGCCGCACACCCAGCCGTTCCACCCCAGCCCAGCGGCCCTGGAATCACCTAAGCATGATGATTTCACGGTAATGACTCAAATTGCTCTTCTGGATACAGCCTTGCCTTGGGGTGGCTGTTAAGAACATTACTTCCTAATTTAAGAAGTTCAATGTAGAGCACTTTGGAGTTTAAAAGAAGAGGGACCTGTGCTCATATCTTGATAAACTGTACAGAGTCTTCCCCCATCTCCTCGCCTCCCCTTCTCCCCCTTCTCCCATCACAGTCCCTGGCACATCGTCTTTCAAAGAAAACATGTTTTCTTTAAAAAGAATAAAATGAAGCGTTTATTGCTTCTCCGTGTCCCCTAATGTTACACAGATACAATTATTCACTGTGTGTATTTCTTCAGGGGTGTGGAGTCATAAGGGGCCACACATTGGTATGTGATTTAGGGATCTACACTTGAAGTGGGAATCTGAATTGATTTGAAAAGAATTTTAACACTGCCCTGGAAAGAATTGCTCTGGCATCTGGCTGGCCCGTGCTGTCATACCCCAGAGTGTGGAGGGTCCTCAGCCTGCCTCATGACTCACCCTGGAAGTTGGACCTTTTTCTTTTTTTCTGAAGTTACTTTTTATAAATAAACCCCAGAGAGCAGTGTTTCAGCATCAATCGGTGTTTTGACAAGGCTGAGCGCAGACTGTGCCCCGATCTCTATTGTTGGGGGCCTCCCTGAGCTCTCTGTGATGCCACTGAGCAGGATCTCCTGTCCCAATGCTTCTGGGGTCTCCCCTCCCTCACCTGCCTCCTCCCTCCTCTCCACTCTGAGTTAGGTCGAAGGGGTGAAGCAGAGAACCTGTCTAGTCAAACCCTCTTAGTTTACAGATGAGGAAACTGAGGCCCAGAAAGGGAGCGCCCTCATCCTGTCCTGCATCCTCCCCCATTTCCCTTCTGCCTTCACCCCGATACCTTCCAGCACGAATGCCACCAGTCCTATCTCTCCTAGCTCTATGTCCTCGATGACTCTTTTCAGAATATTTTTGAGTGGGTGGCCTGCCACGGTCTTGTATTCAGCGTGACAAAGGCAGACCTCTTTCCCTGGCTCCAGCCCGCTACCTTCCACTGTGAGCACGGTATGCCCAGTCCCCATCTGGTCCTTCCATTCATCACAAACTCAGCATGTGCCGCTTTACCCTTTACCACCTCATAGCCACAAAATGGGTCACGAGCAACGTCATGCCATAAAAATAGATCTGGGAGAAAGGTAATGGAAATTGTACACTAAGAAGTGTACTGAGGCTGAGCATGGGGGCTCACGCCTATAATCCTAGCACTTTGGGAGGCCAAGGCAAGAGGATTTCTTGAGCCCAGGAGTTTTAGACCAGACTGAGCAACAGTGAGACCCTGTCTCTACAAAAAATAGAAAAAGTAGCTGGGCATGGTAGTGCATGCCTGTAGTCCCAGCTACCTGGGAGGTTGAGGCAGGAGCATACCTTGAGCCCAGGAGTTTGAGGCTGCTGTGAGCTATGATGACACCACTGCACTCCAGCCTGGGCAGTAGAGTGAGACTCTGTCTCAAAAAAAAAAATGCATTGAACAAAAATCCTCTATTTGAATAATGACAGGAGAGACAACTTTGCCACTGTGCTGCTCTCCCCTTAATCAGGATACAAAAAGCACAATAAAAATGTTATATCAAAGGCTCATGACCATCATCCAAATCTTCCCTAATCCATCTCCTTCATCTGAAAAGCCAGAATTTTGTTAACAATAGGGCTGTCATGTGTGACACTTGACAGTACGTTAATTTGTTGTGGGAATCTGTCAATTTGCAAACAAATGCCTGGATGTTTTGTGCACGTGAGGTAACCACTCTCTAGCTGTATCCTGGCAGCATTAGAGGGTTCTCGAGTGACTGCATTAGCCCCTTAGCTTTATAAATGAGAAAACTAACTCCCAGTGAGAGGAAGACCCTGTCCTAGGGCCACCGCCTAGTAGTAGAACTAGACTGGAATGCAAGCTCCTGGCTCTAGGGGGGACCCCGCCTTCTCACAAAGGTAGAACCATGGGAGGTTGACAGTGGAAAGGATCCTGGACGTCTTCCAACACGTGTAAAAACTAACAGGCTGGGCCGTCCACGTTAAGAGAAAGCTGACCACACTGAAGAGTCTGGCATTGCCTCCTGATAGCTGCGTGCACTAGGGGCTGGGCCCAGGAGGGGTGGCTGTTTCTCAGAGGAGGGTCTGCAGGAGACACAAACACGTGGTATCTGAGGGTCACTTCCCTCCAGCTCAGGGGAGCTCCCCGAGGGCAGACGTTAGGTGTCCTGATTCTTTGGTCCCCTTCAGCTGCCAGCTCGGAGGCTTGCCAGCCAATGGGTGATCATGGAAGCCCCCTAGCTGCTGGCTCAGTTGCCAGTAGTCTGAGGTGCCGATGGAGAAAGATAAAGACCAGGAAACCATTTCTAGCATAGTTGGCCTAGAACAGAGAGTAAATCGCCAGAAACGGCAGGGAAGAGGCCATAAAATGAAAATAAAACAGGATGGTAATTTATGATGTGCAGTAAAGAGATCTGGGACACTGAGCAGCCAGTGTGGGTTCATTTCCCTCTGTTCAGTGGGTTTTTAAGCCACGCCGAGCCATCCCCTGCCCAGCCTGGCAGCCCCCGCAGCAAGTAAGTGAGGGCTGTGCCCGGAAAGCCCTGGCTGCAGCGGCTGTGCCTGCAAAAGCACCTGCCCTCCGGCCCTCAGGGCCCCGAGACCCTTGTGATGGAATCCACTTCCCTTGGACTGTCCAGCACCTGGAGATGGCGAGGCACTTTCCCACCCATTATCTCATTTGATCCTTACAGAAACTCTGTGAGAGGACTTCTAAGGAGATATTAAGGACAGGCTCAAGGTCACACAGCTAGTCAGTGGCAAACCCAAGACCTGGACCCAGGAATACCTATTTCAAGATCAAAGTCTTTCTCAAACCCATCCATGAGCCTTGCTAGGAACAGAAGACTTTGAAATTCAAGGTATAAGTGAAGGCTATTCCCCACTTCCAAACTCCTCCCCACCCAGGAAGCCCCAGAGGCTGGAGTCCAGGTCTAGACCAGAGGGCACCTGCCCAGAGAGCCTTGAGGCGGACTGGGGCGACTTGAGAGAGAGGCTGGCAAACCTCCCTGATGTCAGCTCGCATGGGCTGTAAGGAGGGTGGGCGAGCTCTCTGCCTCTGCCCGCCCCTCCAAGGCATCGACGTGGGCCTCCCCTAGTCACTGAGTTTGTGGAGCCCACAGGCTGCCCTGCTCCGAGGAGCTCAGGGGGCTCTCCACAAGCCTGGCCAGGTCCTTACTCACTGCGAGGCCTGAATTACTCCTAGTGGTCTGTTTGGTGGGGAATGCCTTTTGTCTTGTGCAGGGGGTAGTGTGCACCCTTGAACTCCCAATATATAAAGTTCAAAGGTGAAGGCAGGGAGCAACCATGAGAGGGTCCCTATCCCATCCTTCCAAGCTGGGTTTGGAGGGTGTCTAAATGTGGAGGGAGGTGCCCGGCAGCAGAGAGGCTCTGGATGTCCCCCCATTCTTGTGGCTGATTTGAGGGATTTCCTACGGCACTATCCTTTTGCTGCTCTGCTTGGAGCATGAGGAGGGCACAGCTAAGAGCTCTGGGGCTGATTCATCATGTGCCCTCAGAGAAGTCATCTCACTGAGACCCAGATGTCTCTATTGCCCATCTCAAAGCAGCCCTGGGAAGCTCCAATGAGATGTGGCAGGAACTAGGAAATCATCAAGTGCCCTTGAGTTGTTGGTGCTGTAACTATCAGTGGCTGAACAAAGAGGTCCCCAGCAGGCCCATCCCAGCCACCAAGAGTCTTGAGGCTATTTATGGTGAGTCTCAGGCCTGTTATTGCCACTTGTGTCCCCACCACGTCAGGGGCCTGCACACCCTTATACACTCCCTGCAAAACTCCTAAAACTCAGAGAAAGCAAATGCAGCTCCATGTGAGGCCAAGGTGGAGGATCTGAGGGCCGCAGATGCCGATATCCCAAGCCCACCTCGTACCCCACAGGCACCCTCCCTCTTGACTCATCCTGTGCCCAGGGTCCCAAGAGGAGGGAGGAGGCCACTGCTCACTACCTGAAGCTCAGACTGTGCTGATCTCCACTCATTCTCAAAAGCAGGTGTCAGCACAGACCCCACGCACCCTCAGCAGGGGCCCGGGAGCTGTGGTCTCTAATCGAGGCTGTGTGCCAAGTAGTTGGCAAGAGGCCTGTCCCAAAGCCCCTAAAGACACCTTCTGGTTACCAGGCTTGGCAGCAGCTGCCCTAAGCCTCTCTCTAGTGTTAATTTTCTCATCTGTCTCAAGAACCCCAGATTCTTACAAATCCTGGGAATGTGCTCCAGGTCTGTGTGCTCCCTTCTACTTCCTTTTTAAAAGCGTGGTCAAAGAACGTGTGACAGACAGTCAACCCTAACCCGACGGTGCACGATTCCACAGAGAAGCTGTGCCGTGAGAGACCCCCAAACCACTTCTCCTTGGTCTGAGCAGAGTTTTCTAAACTCTCCAAGAGGAAAGACAGAGGTTTCTGTGGCCCAGAGTCCAGAAATGAGCTCCCTGGAGCCCTTGCCAACTTGGCATCCTGCCAAGTGCCCATGGCTTTCCATCCCCTGAGGTTCTGCAAATAGGACCTTATGTAGGTGGTCCCCTACTGGCCATGGGTGCCAGGCCAGTGGCCCACTAGAGCCGATGCCTTTGGAGAGCTAGTGTGGCTTGCTCAAGCCGAAGTTACTAGCTCCCGTCCCTTGTCTTGACATGAAGTCTGGCCTGCTGCTCTCCACCCAGACCCACGGGCTTCCCATTCTGCGTCTTCACGGCTGACTGCTGCACGTCCCAGCTGCTTGGAGTTCAGCCGGGCCCTTCCTCAGGTACTCGCCGGGTGCCCATGGCACAGAGACACCACGCTTGGCTCAGGGGCTCCCACTCTCCATCCCTGTCCTTATGGAGCTTACAATCTAGTAAGGGACACAAGACAGACAGCCTCAAGAAGGGAATGGCTAGGAATCCCACCCATAAAGAGCCTGAGCCCCGGCTGCGGAGGCCTGCCTTCAAGGGCCCACTAGGCAGGCAGTTCTCCGCAAAGGCTTCTCGCCAGACTGGAACAAAGGCGGAATTCGGCCTAGGCCACATCTGAGATCTGATAGTGGGCCTTCATTTAGTGAGCCTGGGTGGCGAGGCTTTCTCCATCTTTGACAACGCGGGCAAGGTGCTCCTCGGAGCCGGCTCTTCCCCTCGGGCTGTCTGGTTTCCCTCGCAGAGCCCGCTTGGCCCCCGCCCCCGCTCCCCTGCGCCTCCCGTTTATGCTCCAGCAGACGTTTCCATCGACGTGTGGATGTCTGCCGGCCGAGGAGCATTTCTACCGAACGTGTTCACTGCTCAGTCTGGGGGCCAAGGGGCCTCACGTCGGGGCCAGAGTGGGGAGCAAGCCTGGAGTTGGGGTGCAGATTTGATGGGAAGCAGAGGAATGATACTTGCAGGGACAAAAGTGGGCACAGCAGGCCCCTCAGATCCTCTGGCTGTGGCCTCCCATGGCTGCCAGTGGGGAACAGGACCCGGTGTGGCACCGAGATCGGGCTGACCCGAGTCTTCTTACCCCACTCCAGTGCTGCGTGGATGTTGATCAAAATTCTCATCTGCGTAGGGAGGCTTTTTCCTCCCTGTGCTTCACCATGGTTAGGAGCCTCAGAATAACATGGGAATGTGCTTTAAAACCTATAAAATGCCAAAGGTAAATGTAAGCTAGGACGCCTCATTGCTGTCACCCGGGGACCTGAGATCATGACAGCACAGTTCTCTCCCTGGCAGCTGGCCCCGGGCAGTTCAGCAGTGGCAGGCTCCTGAAGTGGGCCTTTCTGCTGTCCAGACGAGATGCTTATCTCAGCTCGACACTTCACAAAGCAGTTCCATAGTCATTCTCTTCTAACTGCTGGGCTTCCTGCTTGTCCTCTATCTGGTGGAACTTGAAGTGACTCTGGCAAATCTCTGATATTTGCACAAATCCCACAGGCATTTAGCCAAAGGCAGCCATGAGGCCAAGGGTGGAGAGCATGGGCAAACAGTGGAGCTGCTGCTTTGCCTTTAATTGGTCTTGCTCCCTTGAAATGTTCCTTTGTCTGGGCTTCTTCTGGCTCTAGTCACCTGCTCTCAGTGGCTCTGCCCGCGACACTCGATCTTTTCACTCAAGGAGGCCTCTGCTGGCCTTTTATGGAGGGGAGCGACAGTACTTGGTCATTGTGTGTAACATAATGGGACGTTCCATAGTTTGTAGTTGCAACTGTCTGGTACTCTGGCGCATTTGTGCACACAACCAGTAAGACTTTAGCAAATTACGTGTCAAGAAACGCATGTTGGCCAGGTGCAGTGACTCACATCTGTAATCCTAGCACTCTGAGAGGCCGAGGCTGGAGAATCGCTCTAGGTCAGGAGTTAAAGACCAGCCTGAGCAAGAGCAAGACCCTGTCTCTACTAAAAATGGAAAGAAATTAGCCAGAGAACTAAAAATATATAGAAAAAATTAGCCGGGCATGGTGGCACATGTCTACAGTCCCAGCTACTTGAGAGGCTGAGGCTGGAGGATTGCTTGAGCCCAGGAGTCTGAGGTTGCTGTGAGCTAGGCTGATGCCACGGCACTCTAGCCCGGGCAACAGAGTGAGACTGTCTCAAAAAAAAAAAAAAAAAAGAAAGAAAGAAAAGAAAAGAAAGAAAAAGAAACGCATGTTCTCCTCCTGGTGGAGTGGGAAGGCAGCGAGGCCTGGGTCTTAGTCCGGCTCTGCCGTTGCTGAGTGGATGAGCAGTTACTTGCCGCCTCCAACCTTGGTTTCCTCCCAGCTGGGTTCTAGACCACTCCCAGAGTCTGCTCTTCAGCTCTGACATTCTAGGCTTTGAGAGCACTGGGGCCCACTTTCCATATTTCAAGTCATGAAGAGTCGTCCAGTCAGAGAGGATCCACAGAGGCCTCAGCTCCCCCCAGGTGTCCTGCAGGAGGCGGCACTCGGGCGGGGCTGTCTTCCCGCCACCCTGCCGCCGCAGCGGGAGAGGTGCGCACTGGTGATGAGCAGCGCTGGGCGCAGGCAGCGCTGAGGAAGGGAGCCCAGGGCTGGGCTCAAAGCAGAGAGCAGCGGGGAAATGAAGATGACGCAGGATCAGGAAGAAATTTAATTTCCCCTGGACCTGCCCCTCCCTCCACCAGAGCCCCGCCGATGCCTGCATGTACGGTGGCCACACAGCTTCCTGGGGAGAAGCGGTGGGCTCAGGACAAGCCTGGGGAGCTAGCTGAGGCTGGAGCTGGGTCAGAGGAGTGGGTGGAGGGGTGGCTTCTGCGTCTGTCTCGCCGGTCGCTCAGTCCAGGAACCCTACCCACAGCGCCGCGGCGGCGGGGCGGTAGAGGAGGCTGCAGGGAGCACTCCGCTCTGGCCAGGGACACAGACGCAGCCTGAGTTAGCACAGCGCAGTGCGTGGCAGCGGCCAGCCCGGGAACATATGGAAGGAATGATTAGACGTGGGAGTGATTTGTTTTCCCTGGGGAGGCCAAGGGAGGCTTCACGGAGCTGGGCCTGGGTGGCACATCAGCCACAGAGCTGCAAAGGAGCGGATCCCACCAGGGCTGCCTTTGACGTGCAGACAGCTGTGCCCCCTGGCAGCCCCTCCATCCTTCCCAGGGGCCCTGATGTCAGCATGGCAACAAGGCCCCATAGCTCAGGGCAGGAAGTCCCCCAGAGGTGGTAGCAGCAGGACTCGGGCAGAGGCGGGGGAAGAACTGGCTGTGAGAGGGCAAACTGGCCCAAACTACCAGGGCGGCTGGAGGAATGAGCCTGGCAGGGACATGATAAGCACCCACAGGAGTGAGTAGGCCATGGGGCTCCCCTGCCCCCTCCCCAGTTCCTGCGCCCAGGGTGACGTCATGCTGAGAACACCATCATCAGCTGCCTCGGGAGCAGTCGGGGAGCACTGAAACCCCAGCCTGACCCCACAGGCAGGTCCCTGACCTGGTCCTGGCGGAGGCTGAACTCTGCCTCTGCAGTGAGCGCACCTCCCTCGCCTTTGCTCTGGAGGGAGGGCAGAGTTCCACACCTTTCCCAGTGGTCCCCAAATCCTCACTGACTGCCCCTCCTACCAGTGTTTCATCCTGACCTTCCGAGCTGTCCCCGATGCCATTGGCAGAATCCACAGCACACACGTGCAGCAGTCAGGGCCTCTTGAGTGAAGTTCTTCTCAGGAATGGCTCAGGGAGGAAGTGGGAAGGGCACTATGTGACCCAGCGTGGCCCTGAACTGTGGCCAGTAGGCGGTTGAGAAGGGGGCTGTCCTGCATGACCAACGCCACTCCATGAAGGTGGCCTTAAGCCTTGCAGTCTGAGTGTGGTGCCTGATGACAAAAGCTGTATCTGTCATTGAAAGTGACTTAGGAGAAGGCCTGATGGCCGGGTCCCTGGAGCAGAGTAGGGTCAGCAGAAGAGCCCAGGTCGTGTTTGGTTTCTGCATTCCATTTGTCTCGGCCTCCCTGGCCATGTGTCTAAAGAGTTTTTTTCTCCTATGGGCGAAAATCCTAATGAGTGGTTTGCCCCAGTGTGACCCACGGGGACGCAGTGCCCCTAGGTCAGACAGGCCAGCGTCTCCCCTGCAAGACGCCATTGCGCCCTGCAATGGGGAGAGAGCTCATTCATGCCTCGGGCTTTCTGCGTCTCTAATCCCCACTGGCTGTCCCCACCTTGGCCCCTCCCTCACCCACCCTAACTCTCCCCTGCAGTGGGGAAGCTGTCCTGGCAATTAACTTCTCATTCTCCTCCTGGGGCCTCTAAGTAATTTTTGGAGCTTCTCCCTGAACCCCAGCTCAGATGAATGACGCCTTCACTCGTACCCAAATTGTTGTTTGGACTTTGAAGCAGGTCAGATTCTGATTTCTGGGCCCCAGCTGTGAGAAGGTGTGTCCACCTCCTGCCTCTGTCATTTCAAGCTTTTCTTCTCAGGGCTTTCCCTGAGGCTAACCTGGCTTGCAGGACAGGGCACACGACAGGGGCTGCTTGGGAGGCGCTGAGGAACACCTAAGTTGGGTGGATGTTGGAGAAGCCTCCGTGGGTGCCAGACCTCCCCACCCAGGGCAGCTGGGTTCCGTCTTGACCTCTGGACCTCTGCTCCTGCCAGCTGCTGGCCCTCATCGTCTGCAACCCTCTCTGCCCATGGTCACTGCGCCCCCCACCTCCTCTTTGTGATGATGATTTCAGCTTTAGTTCCCTTTGCTAATCGCCTCATGCTCTGAGGACTTCCCAGATCGACCTTCTGAGAAGCAGGACCCATTGCCCGGTGTCATCTCTTCCTCCCAGGCCACGTCTCAGGTTGACCTGCCTTGATGGGCTGTTGTTAGGTTAACTGGGACCAGGCATGGACAGAGAACAACGGCTGTCCCTTGGGGCAAGACAGCTGTCCTCAGAAGGAGCCGTGAACGTGGCAAAGCAGCGGGTGTGTCTGGTACACGTGCACTCACCTGACAGGTGCCCGGGGAGCGCCCAGCACATGTCAGGCACTGTTCTAGGCCCTGAGCAGAGGACATCGTGGAGACAGGCCCAGCCAGCCCTCTGCCGTGCTTGCCCAGAGCGAGGCCCTCTGGAGTCCAGTGGCCTGTCCCCTGAGAAACAGGAGATGGGTGTCTACAGAACACGGATCATCTAGCAGGCCTGGCAGAGCTAAGAGAACTCCCCCAGCCCCTGCCACTGAGTGCAGACGAGGAAGCTGACTCACACAGAAGAGAAATGGCAGAGCCCGGGGATGCCGCTCAGAGCGCCTGGGGCACCATGCAGCACAGGGGCTCTGCGTCCGTGAGGCTGGGCAGGCGGGCCTCCGTCTTTACTTCGGGAAAGTGGACCTCAGACTTCTCCCTCGAGTTGGAGGAAGAAAGGGAAGCCCTGGTCCCCTGATTCTGCAATTCTTCTGCCCTTGCATCTTCTCTCTTCCTCCAACCCGTTCCCCGGCCCTTTCCCGAGTGCACCCAGCCTCAGCTAACGGTGGCCATGGTGGGGAGGGCACTTGAGAACCATGGTCAGCCCTCAGTGCTTTGGCTCAGACTCCTCTGCTGTCAGCTATGGGGCCACTTCTGTCACCACGTGTTGATAACTGAGTTTTCGGCTCTGAGAGAGGTTTCCCAAAATAAGACCCTTTCCCCCACCGCCACCCCACATTGCACTGATACGTACAAAAGACAGCAGCACTGGAGACATAGACTTCCTGTTCCTCAGGTCATAGGGATATAGGCAGAAGTGCTTCTGGGTGAATCCAATCACTTTGTTCTAAGCCCCAAATCCTAGGTCTGGCAAATCCTAGGTCGGGCCTAGCAAAGTCCCTCTGATTTGCTGCTTTGTGCTTCCATTCCAATTCTGCATTTGGTGTGTGTGTGTGCTCAGCTCCCCAAAGCTGCCTCTGTCTTACCCCGCTATGGAGCTGTCCCTTGGCTCCCCAATGCCTCCTGTCCTCCACCCCCACTGGCCTCCAGGATGGACCAACAGCAGAGGGGGAGAAAGAACGAGAAGAGGGAGCCCCAGGCTGGATTCCCAGCCAGGACCGCAGCTCCACATCTAGGAAACTTTTCAAAAGCACACATGCCCAGCCACCCCTAGAGACTCTGACCAGTGCTGAGGGTTGGTGGATGAGGGGAGAGAAGGGAAGGTCCCTTTTTAGCATATGAATGACAAAAAATAAACACATGCAAAAAAGAGGTGCAAACAGAAATTTCATTAGGGAACAATTGCCTCTAATTGTTACCAAACTTTCAAAAAACAAGAAACGACAAAGAAATAAAAACAGTAGATAATTAAGTACATAATTGTACACACCACTTGTTAATTAAGGTTTTACTCCTAAAACCTGACAGAATCTGCTTACAAGGTGATAGCGTGAGGGACGTGGCATATGGCAAGCCATCTGCAATGCAGACGGTTCGTCGGTGACAACTTCCCTGCCCCACAGAAAGAATGAGATGCTAAATGTAGTTTCAGGAGCAGAGTGATTTATCTTCATTCTGTGCAGAAAATGAGTTGAGGGTGTGGCGTGAGGAGGAAAGCAGTCAGGGGAGCCGTGGCTCCCCGCGTCCTCCAGGAGAGGTGCGCCCGTGCTTAGGGGGCTCTCAGAGCCCCTCTGGTCGGCTTCTCTGACTGAGAGCCGTTTCTCAAGGACACATGAAGAGGGACGCCTCTCTTAAACACTCCTGTACTGGGTGTGCAGGGAAACAAGAGACCTAGGAGGGTCTTGAGAATGGAACTGAAGAGCAGGGACGGTCCACGTGTCTCTGGACTGTCAACCCACTGCCCCTGTCCGGCCACTGGACCGTGATCGTCAAGCTCCCTGACCCCTCCTCGCCTACTTTCTCACCTGTAAAATGGAGATAAACTACTTGCCTTGGCAACGCCCGGGTCGAGGTAAGGCCTGATGGGACGACATAAGAAGTATGTTGACCAACATGGGGCTTCTATATGCGTGGAATTATTTTATTAGTGATAAGAGCCCTGTGAGCACTCACCTCACTTGCAGCCACCCCTGACCTGCGTCCGAGCCACACTGCAGGGCAGCCCAGAGCCATGGGTGCCATCCCGGATCCTCGGGTGGGGAGTGGCCGGGGTGGTGGGAGGGCCCTGGGCGTGCCTGCGTCCACTTCATGCTAAGGGCCTTCCCAGTTCTTCTGCTTGTGTTCTAAGCTTGACAGAGAGCCCTGCAGAAACTGGCATCTGGAAGAGGGGTTGGGGCTCAGCGGGTGGGCTGGCCTGGCCCCTAGAGACGGCTAGATGGGAGGGCGCCACTAGCTGCCAGCCCGGTCTCCCAGTCCCTCCTGCTCTGGCTCTGATTCTCCCTCTGAGGGAGGAGGGAGAGACATCCCCACCCGCCTGACCACATCTATTCAGAAAAATGTCACCGTCCTTCCCTGACCCAGCCCTTGCCCACCCCAGGAGGGCTGCCTTCGGTCTCACGCTCATCCTTGGCCCTGTCAATGGGTCACACAGTACAAAGCTCGGTGATCTGTGCGTGTGGCAGCACCCCGCACCGTCCCATCCCCACGGGCCTCCTTGTCCAGAACCGCCCTCTGCACAGACTCGGGCCAGGACCCTAGCCTTCTGCTTCCTGGACCCAAAAGTAGGGGAAACTGTCCAGTCCTGCCGCAGGGCACCCGCTGTCTTTATCAGTGAATTCTTTCCCTCTACAAGTATTCCACGAAACCCCTTGTGCCGTGGAGACGTGGCTGCCTTGCTCTTGGGCTCACCTCCCACCTCTACCTGCCTCTCCTGCAGGGCCCACTGTCCTGCGCCCCATGGCTGGGCTCGCTGTCCCTGGCCTGTGACCATCCTAGCCCTTGTCCAGTGAGTGAGTCCTGGGAGGCCTCTGTGGCACCACACCCTGCCCATGTCCCGTGAGAATGGCGAGGTGCAGCCCCACATCTACTCCATGGAAGGCAGGGCCTATCCTGGTCGTCGGACCTACTGAACAGACAATAATCTCCAAGTGTCTGTGTGTGCCTTCCTGCGGACGGGGCCCCCGAGATGATTCATCTTATTGCTTCCTGTCCACAACGTGGAGGGAGGCGGGGGGAGGAGGCAGCGGGATGTGGGGGTTGGGCAACCCTGGTTCCAGGTTGTGATGTGTGGCGCGCTGGCCCTACACCCTTGGCCAGGTCCCTCTCTCTCTTCAAAGGATGGGTAACAGTGCACGTCCCAGAGAAGACAGAGGGTGGCTCTTCGCCCAACATGGCGCGTCTCTATGGACCCGTCAGGCTCCAGATTTTATCAACAAAGGAAACAGGGCTACTCGATCCCCAGCAGTGGCCCCAAAACAGCTTCTAAAGCCAGAAGGAATCTCGGGGGTGATGGGGTCTACTCCCCCTCATTTTACAGATAAGGAGCATCGGGCCCTCAGGGCAGGAGTGACTTGCTGAAGGTCCCCAAGGCAATGGGGGGCCTCCCTGCCTTGGAGCCTGCCACCCCAGGATCCCAGCATAGGCAAGCAGGACACCAGGCGCATGAACACCAAGCCAAGGGACAGGTGGCTTCAGCGAGGAGGCAGCAGGAGGGGAAAAGCCAACCTCTGGCCATCAGGGCAGGGCGGTTTACTGGGACAGAACACAAGGGTCTCCAGGGACAAGCAATGGCTGCTGTGCTTCTAAGAACAAGACCCTGTTTATGTTGCTAAGAGAGAGAGCTCGTTTCAGACATGCTTTTCCTGACCAGCCGGGAGTCTTGGGGAAGAACTGTGGAACTGGGGCTTGGTGTGGGTGGAAGGTGGGAAGTGGAGGCAGAGAGAAGAGCCTGAGGGACACTGCAGTTCTGGTTTGGGGCCCAGACAGTGGTCCTGGCACTAGAGGGTAACTGAGGGGTGCGGCTGGAGGGCTCCATGCCCAGCTCAGGTGGCAGGCTGGCTAGTGACGTGTCCCTGCATCCGGCTCAGGGGTCTGCTGTAGCAGCCTGCGTGACCCAGTACAGATCTCGGGCCAAAGAACCCAAGACATTCACAGGGGCGCTCCTGCTCCAGTACTTGGAGCCTCTGGGCTGGGGGCTGGAGGAGAGGGCGCCCTGGCACAGGCTTTCAAGGGAGAGGAGTGGCTGGAGAGAAGAAGCAAAATAATGTGGGAGGAGGGGCGGGGCAGCATTCTGGGAAGGTGTCCCCAAGCAAGGGAGTGGAGACGTCAACAGGGGTGACCAAGTGAAGGGTCCTTGCTGCAGGCTGAGAGCTTCCCCCCACCTCCCACCTCATCCTTGCAGTTTCCTCCAGGGAGGAGGGGTGCCCGGCGAAGGCCTGAGTTGGCAGCCGGCAGCACAGAATCCCCCCACCCGTCCTAGGGGAAGCACACTCCCCCAGGGACATCTCGCTGGCTAGCCCAGCGCCCCTGGGAGGCTTAGACAACCTGCCAGAAGCCATTTTGACCAGACACCATGAATAGCTGGTGCTGTCACCCTCACCTGCTGCCACAGGTGCAGCGGGGGCCTCGCCCAGGAGCGCTGGGGAGGCACGTGTCCTTGGGCCAGCCTCTTTGGAGCATCTGCCAGCCACTCTGGGTCACTGGCCAGGCCTTCTGCCGCCTTGTCCCCAGGTTCCTACTCTTGCACCGTCCCAGGGGTCCCCCAAGCCGGCCCTTGAAGGGGTGGGGTGCTCTGTCCCAGGAAGGACCTCCTGACGGTCCAGCTTTCCCCCTGCTCAGGAAGTTCAGGCAGGGCCTTGTCCTCAGGACCTCAGCTGCCAGCCCTTCACAGCTTCGCCCCACTCCCACACCCAAGTAGCTTCTTCCTCAGGGCCAGCTCCAGAGAAAAGGAGCACCCTTGCACCCCTACTCTCCTCCTGAGCACCACAGCCTGCTGACCACTGGGCATGCCTGCTCGCTTCCTCTGCCCCTGCTTCCCTCCATCGAAGTAGAACAGTGCATGCCTGGCACTCCAGGCTGCAGTCTCGCCTGCGCCCCCTCTGTGCTGTGGGGCTGTCACCCAGGCCACAGGAATTCCCGCCGGGGCTTGGAGCTTGCAGGCCTTCCTCGTGGGCAGCTGCTGGTAGTGGCCGGACTAGCGGGAGGGAGGAGAGCAGAACTGGACAGGAGCCAGGCAGATGCAACCATTACGAGAAACTTCTTGAGCAAAGTTGGAGATTAAAGTTCTCCATGCAGCAAACATACTTGCCCGAACCTCGGTGTCAGAGATGAATGCCCTACGGATGGAAAGCTCATCTCTGAAGATCTTGCTCAGGAATAATATAAATTGGTTTCCCTGGGTATAGTAATCAAATGGACAGCTCTACAGTACAAATACTTGTATCCTTTCTTTGTTAGAGGGAACAAAATTTGAAGAAAAACAAAAGCTTTTAAATTTCCCTCCCTTCTCTTCATGCATAAAGGGAAAATAATTTGATGCCTTTTGGATCCCTTAAAACAACGTGCATGGGATGGAACTGTCCTGTCACCTCCTGTCCTGTTCTCTCCTGGTTTTGTATCCAGTCCTGACTCTTTGGGCGTCTTCAGAGAAAATTCCCGGGGAGAGAGCCAGGGCACCACCCCACCCACCCCTCCCTTGGGGGGCCCCCAGCCCACCCTTGACCCTCATAGACAAGGGAGGGAGAGTCTTGTGCTCAAAGAGTTTCTACAGCCAAGATGCATTTCCCCCTGGTCCTCCCTTCACCCAGACTGTTGGGCCCCTGTCGTGGGCTGCGTGGGTAGGCTCTCCATTCATTCATTCATTCATTCGTTCATCCATCCATCCCACAGTGCAGAACTGTCAGGTGCTCAGCAGTCAGCGTCTTAGCACTGAGGAGGGACGGGTTCTGGAATTTCCCAGAGTCCCAACTGAATATAATTTCTTTCTTTCTTTTTCTTTTCTTTTTTCTTCTTTTTTGAGACAGCGTCTCGCTCTGTTGCCCTGGCTAGAGTGCCGTGGCGTCATCGTAGCTCACAGCAACCTCACTCAAACTCCCGGGCTCAAGTGATCCTCCTGCCTCAGCCTCCTAAGTAGCTGGGACTACAGGCACATGCCCCAACGCCTGGCTAATGTTTCCAGTTTTTGTAGAGACAGGGTCTTCCTTTTGCTCAGGCTGGTCTTGAACTCCTAGCCTCAAGCAATCCTCCCACCTCAACCTCCCAAAGTGCTAGGATTACAGCCACCGCGCCCAGCCGTAACTTCATTTTTTTAAGTGAAGTGTGATGTTTCAATAACTCCCTCGGTGGCCTTGATTTTTTAAACCTTTCTGTGAATTCACAAAGTCTACAGGTTCTGGTTTCTGCCTCCAGCCCACAGGGCTGAGGCAGGCACGGCACCTGTGTGAATGGAAGGCACTGCCGGCTCAGGTGCACACGCGGGCCGCGCGGTCCAGACAGGAGCCAGCCTTAGAAACAGGGAACCTGAGTGGCCGGGGTCTCAAAAGAGCCCAGGCCCTGGCGCTGGTTCACAGGCTATACCCTCACAAGAGGCCAGTTTCTAAATGCAGAACGCCAATTATTTACTTACGCTGAGAAATATAACTGTCATGAGGACCAGAGCCGCCTCCTGGCTGGGCCTCGGTGCACGTCCTGCAGGCTGGTCCACGTGGGAAGGGGAATCGCAGCTGGAAGCTCAGGACAGAAGTCAGACTGGAGGGAGGCCCTTGGCGCTGCATCTGAGTAACGCTCCACTGAGGAAAACGCCAGCACGAAGACGACAGCGGTGCAGGGGCTGTGGCGCAGTGGGGCTGTTCGCCCCTCTTTTTGACTCCGGCTGCTGAATCTCTTCTTACGCCTGGGACCCCTCCCCACCTGTGTTAAGCAGAAAGTCTGTCTCCTTTTGCAGAAATGCAAAATATCAGGTATCCGCTTTTCCATACTCCTTTGTGGCTTGGCTGCAGTGCGTGCCCCTGGCCACGCCGGAGGAGCACAGCACCCAGGGCTCAAGCAGTAGGCTGGGCATGGGAGAAGCCTTCATCCTGGTGACAGTCGTGGCCACGACCATGTCCAGTCTCCAAAGGCAGCCATTCTAACAACAGCATCCAGCAGCTCCCCAGCATCTGGCCCTGCCTGCTGTGCAAACCAGAGGGGCTGGGACCATTTAGGGGTGCCCGTGGCACCCTCTGGAACTAGCTCTGCAATGGAATTTCAGATGCTGCTCCTGGTCTATTGCCTCTGCTACCTGGTGTCCTTTAATAAATTCCATTTCTGCTCACATCCACCCAAGTCATTCTCTGCAACTTGCAAATAAGAACCCTGCCTGGTAGATGACCCTTGGCACTGCCACCTGTCAGTGGTCCAGAGTCACACAGCTGGTGAGTGGCACACCAGGGATGAGTCCCAAGCTTGCTGCCCTGCTCTGCCTGCCCCACGGTCTGCCCAGGGAGTCCTAAATGGGAGCCTGTGAGTCCCACAGAGGAGGGGCCCATTGCTGCCAGGTGTGGTGGCCAGAACAGGCACCTTGAAGATGGCGGGCCATAGGTGAGTAAACTCTAAATGGGCTGAGAGCAAAGGGGCAGTTTTATGGGGCAGAAATGTTATAGCAAGCCTGACCCTTTGGGCAGTAGAACTGGGAATGGTTTGGGTGCAGGGACGTGGCCCCCATGCCAGTGTGTCAACCCCTCCCCCACAGCCCCTGGCTCCGAGCTGACAGCAAGAGGGATCAGAAAAAAATGAGCACTTGGCAACAATTAATTGCGAAGATGCAAAGAAAAATTTGTTTTGAATGTTAAAATTATAGATATAATGCTATTAGGAGCATGATTCAGAGTTTATGAGAACATTATTTATATTGATTTATTCCCAGAGCCATCAAGACTCCTTGAAAATAATTAAAGTTGACATTTCCATCGCTGAAGCTAAATGTTGATATCATATAATGAAAATTATATGCTTGGGATGGGCTGAGCTCTAGAAAGCACTAAAACAAACACCAGCACGCACAGACCCTCCCCCACCCCTGTTATTAGTGGCCCAGGCACACTGGCAGGCCTCTGGACCCTTCCCCTACATGCCCCAGCCCAGCCCTACAGACATCAGCCACCCTGGGGACTTTCAGGGTCCCCAAGGTCCAGCACCCCAGGGCAAGGATAGAGCTCAGCCAGGCACTGAGACGGGATGCCAGTTCAACCGGGTCCTGGGGCAGTGACTAAGCTGCTGAGTTGCTGCTGGTCTTGGCGCCCCCACCAAGGCCAATAGCAAGAAGAAAGGAAGGGAAGGAGAAGGGAGCGAGGGAGAGGAGTGCGGAAGAGAGGAAGAAGGAAGGGAGGTCTTCCTTTGTGCCCTGGGAAATTCCCTACACTATGTGACCACAAAGCTGTGACCAAAAAGCTGTGGCCCTGGGCTGGCAGCAAGATGCCAGTCTCCCCTTTTTTTGAGGCACTGCCTGGCCAATCAGGTCTTCATTGGCCGATGGCTTTTTAAGAGCAAGTTGTCTCCTCTTCTCAGGGAGCTGTACCCTCTGCTCTCACCTCTGCCCTCATTTCTCCACCAAGCACACGGGACAGTTGGCTTCTCGTGTTCGCCCTTAAAAACCCTGGGGGCCAGAGGGAAGATGCTCAAAGATGATCATTTCAAACAGCAAGATAAGGACCCACTGGTGGGTAGTGAAATCAATTTCATGGGGTGCGACCAGCATTACAGAAAAAAAAATCGAGTAAAACATATCCAAGTCTATGACAAGCAGGGAAGGGTGAGCTTCTATGAAACCTTATTTAAGTAAGTTATGTGCATGAATGTATGGGGCCAATGTAATATTTGTTTTTCAAAAACAATTTGAAGCTTATTTGTTGCTCTAGAGTTTGGTCTGATTTAATGTTTTCACATCAGTTCCTTAAGTGGTGGTGGTGGGGTGGGCATGTTCAGCCTATTATCCCTGTTAATTTCTACTTTGACTCCAGATGTGTTCCTGAGGGCCAGGGATGGAGTGGGAGAGGGGACATGGAACCAGGCTAAACTACATGCACACACACACACACTCACTCACTCACACACTCACACTTTCACAAATCAGCAGGACTCAGAATTTGTGATTTGTCTACATCTTTTCTATGTGCATTTACTTGCCCTGCACAATCCCTGAAGGAAAAGGTAGTCAAGGGAACAACACAGGCACCTGGTTTTGTGCCCATCAAAGCCTGCAAACAAGTAAGCCACCCAGGACAGTCTGTCTGTCACGGGAACTGCCCTATAGCAGCACGTGCTCCGGGTTGCTGCTCTGGAGTTAGTAGACCCCATTGCTGCTGGGGTCACCTGCAGGCCTTTGGGTAGAGCAGGAGCCATCGCTGTGCAATGCCGCATGCACGAATCCTTTTCCCAACAGATCTGAAGCACCTATTGTGTCCCAGGCACTGTGTTAAGGGCTGGGGATTTTGTGACACTACAGCCATGCTCTGGCCTTCGGTGCCTCCTCTCACGGGAGAGCGTGGCCAGGCAACCATGACAACACTGGGTCCTACGTGTAATTAAGGCAGCTGCGGGCATCCTGGAGGAGGGGAGGAAGGGTGCAAGGGCATTCCTGGCAAAGGACAGCACATGACACAAAGGCACAGAGGCCCAGGGCGGAATATGAGAGGACACCTGGCTGACAGGAGGCCTCAGGAATCCACAGTGGGGCTTACCCTACAAGAGCTGCGTGACGCTCTTGAAAGGACAGGGTGGCTCTCCTGGCGGGGCAGAGGGAGAGGACAAGCGGTCTCAGAGGGAACAGCTGCACTACACTTTGAGAGGCTTTGGTAGCTCACAGGTAGCTGGTGAGAACAGCCATCTGGGAGGTGCACAGACTCGTGGATCAAGTTGTTAGGTAGACAGCAAGGGACTCCAGGTGTCCCAAGGATGAAAGTGGGCGCTTTGGCTTGGCGCAATTGCCCCACCCGGGAAGAAGGACAAGGGTGGGCCCCAGGCCCCCGTCTTGGTCCTGCCCCACCTTAATCTTTTCCCAAGCGACTGCCATTCCTGGGGGAGGAGGGAACACCCTATGCCTCGGCCAGCCATACCTTAGCGCACCAGCTGCGAAGGAATGCAGAGGACTCTAGCCCACGGGCCGGGAGCATTAGGTATGACAGAGTCCAGAAGGCGACTTAGAACCCACACGCATAAAACTCAGGCCATGCAACTCCCAATTGCTCAATCAAAGTGGTTCCATGGTGACGTCTGAGCCACAGGGAGGTCCCAATCTGGGCATTATAAAACAAGACTGAGACCATAACCAACACCCCCTCTTTTTTTGCCCCTTTCTTTGCTGTGGCAATGGGTCACCTGTCATCTGTGGCATGTGTATCACACTCTGTCAATGCATATCTTGCTCTTGCTCTATAACCCTATCTTTCTCTCCTCAATAAACGTCATTTTCCTGCTTGTCTTACTTTGGTGCGTCTGGTCATTCTTCCGCCATGAGCACGTCAAGAGCCGACATTTCAGAGAGGAACCTGACAGAATCCCTACACTCAATTAGGAGTTCTACATGAATAGCGGCGCCCCTCCCCGAGGACCAGGCTGTGCAGGAGCCCACTGAGGGGAGACCAGACCCTCCTCAGAGTGCCTTAGTCCCTCCTGAGGTCCCCTTATGTCCAAGCACTCCACACTCACCCTTCCTTCGCGACCGCCACTGGGTGTGGGGGCCACAGTCTGCTCTCCACGCTCGGCCACCGACCCGGGCGGACAGGCAGCAGGCTGACAGGAGGATGGTAGGTTCTCCTGATGCTGTTTTTCGTGGGCGTAAAGGCAACACAGGCTGCCTGAAAGGCCTTTCCCTAGGATTCTGGCCCTTCCCTGAACCACCCCCACCCCCAGACAGAAGGAGAGGCCCAGAGGGGTGAACCCTGGAGAGTGGTCTCTGGGCATTCATGGTGAACACGGGTTCTCCCCCAACTTCTCCTCTCTCCCTGGGAAAACCCACATTACCCCCCGGCTCGGACACATGACCTGGGCTGTACAGAGATTGGATCAGGAGTGGTCATGTGACATGTGTCTGTCCAATGGGAATGGCTTAAGACATTGGCTAGGAATGCCGGGACCAAGACCCTCATCCCTGCTGGGCAAGAACTTGGCAGCGTACACCCCCTAAATGGTATCAGCGTTGGAAACCACACTGTGGAGGACACAGGGAACTGTGGAAAGAATCCCTGATGCTGAGCCCCTCTGCAGCCCAGGGGAGGCTTGCTGCTCTGTGGTGAATCTGAAGTCTATTTCCATTGCTCTGGGCCCAGGCAACAGGGCTTTCCAAATTTGAGACCATGAGTGTAAATCTCTGTATACCCCCACCTGCTCCAAGGATGGGGCAGGGGAGCTGCCCAAGCAAGATTGCTTCCTTGGCTGCTGCCAGCCCAAGTCTAGCCACCAGGTAGGGCAGCCCTGCCTTGCTGAGCAAGCTGCGGGCAGGAGAAGAGTGCGAGGGGTGCGCTGCAAGGCGTCTGGTCTGGGGCTCACCTGCCGCTGAGAGGGGCGGGGTGCTGGCAGCAAGCTGGAGCATAAGGGGGAAATGGCCAGGAGCACCTAACCTCCTTGAGAAAGCCCCACATAAAAGGTATGGGAGAGCCCTGCACCGGGGCTCAGGGGGCCTGGGTTCCAGTCTCGGCTCTGCTCTAACTCGCTGTGGCCTTGCATAAGTTCCTTCCCTCTCCTTCTCAGGGAAGGACTTAGGGCTAGATCACGGGCATCTTTGCAAGTTGACATGTTGGGCAATGTTAATAAAGTTCATAACAAAAACTCAGTGTTTCCCAAACTAATACGAACTCAGAACTTTTTTATAAGTTTTCTACAGGACTTGTTAGTACATTTAATATGGTAAGTAACGTGTCGGTGAATTTCAAGGTAGGAGACGGAATATGCAGCATTTTCTCAAACTTTTTGGTCATGGAACACCTTTTCTGTTATAGTGTTCCTTGGAACACATTTTGGAAAGCACCAGATGGGAATCCTAATGTGACCAGTCTGCCTGTTCCATCCTCAAGGAAGAAAGGAAATGGCCACGGCTGTCGGCGACAGCTGCTTCCCATCACCCACTCTTGCGCGCAGCCGGCAGGTGGAGACTGCTCTGAGAGAGCGGCACCGGGAGCAGCCTGCAGGCCCAGTCTCACCTGCGCGACATTGCTGGCCCAGCAACTGGCCTGGAGGCAGGTATGCGACCTCAGTTTATACAAGCAGAGCCAAGGCCAGACTGCCTGACGGGGGAGGAAAACACACCCCGTAGTTGCTGGCACCCAGCAGAGGAGGAAAGAGCACGGCCTGCAGGACACTGTGGAGCTCCCGCAGCAAACTTTGCCTGGAGGCCACTTGCCTTCCGGGGTTTTCCCATATGACCTGGTCCCTTTTCCTTTTAAGCCAGTCTGTGGTGGGTTTTGTGGCTCTCGCAGTAGGAAGTAGACAGCACGTGACCTCACCCATTCTGCACCCAGGGCTAGAAGTCCTTGGCGTGAAGAACCTGGCCTGGGCTACCAGGGTAGGGGCAGAAACACAGCCACGGGGAAACACGTCCTGGCCCACCAGGGACCTCACAGCCTATTTGGTGAGGGTTTGTGGGAGGGTGTAGCCTTGACAATGTACTGAGAATCTGAGAATTCTAAATTCACATTAGAGTAATGTGTCGGTTAGAAAGCGCCCCCCCATCTGACTCGTTCTGTCCCCTGGCTAGATGTTTGATGATGACAATGACGATGATCACAAGTAGCACGCACTGAGCACCCACCCTGTGCCAAGCCTATGCTCAGCACATCCACATGCTAACTCATAGCACCACCTTCACAAAAATCCCTGGGGGAGGCACAGTCACAATGCCTGCCCTATGTATGAGGAAACTGAGACTCAGGATGAGACTGGCCCCGCATCCTACAGCTGGCCTGTGGGCATGGCCAGGCTCTGACTTTAGGGGCAGTAGCCTGGGACTGCGCAAAGTCTCTGCGTGGGGCTCTGGACCACCTTTGCTCACATCCTGTCTGTGCTGCTCCTAACATCTCCTCATCGGAGATCACAGCCTTGGTGTCAACAGGCTATTTTCTTAAAAATATTGCTGGAAAAGTGGCACTGGTGGAGAATGTGTTCCTAGGAGTGGCCACAAGCCCAGCCTCCCCCCAGGCCAGCCCTGTCCCTGCCCCATCCTTCTAGCCAGGCATCCAAGTGGCCTTCGGGAATGAGGCCAATGAACCTGAGACCCGTGCAGAGCCTCTGTGGCTTTTTACTCCCTCTCACTCTCCTGGCGGCCTGTGCCCATTCTCAAAGGGTTCCCAAGAATGCTCTGCACTTGGCAGCAGACCGCGATCCACCCCGGGGAGCTGGCTCTTTCCCAGGTAGGCGCCACCACCTCCTGCCTCTTACAAGGACATCACCCTTGCTTGGCGCCACCCTGGGCTCAGCAGAGCTCCTTGCTCGGAGCACAAGGGCTCTTCTCTGTCCATGATGGCCTCTCACATCCGCTTGTACTATGGCACCTGGCTAGGGGTCCCTGCTCTAACACTGTCCCTAATCTGACAATGCCTCTGCCTTCCTCCCCACATGGCCAGAGCTGAATGCCTCACCCTGCATCAGCACCTCAGTGTCTTCAGCCCCGGGCTCACCCTCCAGTCCTGCGTGCCCCAGGGATGTTGGCAGGAGTGGCAGGAGGGCAAGAGGGCAGACGCAGCCTGGCCCACCCAAGCTGTCTTCCAACTGTGTTCCATTCTAACACGCCAAATTCAGAAGATGAGAAGCTACAGTTCTCAGACTCCCTTGCAGCTAGGGCTCCAGATGTGGTTTCAGGTCACCAATTTAGATGTGCCTGCATGAGATGTGCCTTGAACTTGGAGCTGAGTCATGTGAGGAGAGGCAGGGTGTGGGGCACCTGTTTTACAGGTACGGAGAATGGCAGAAGCAGTGTGGTTTTGGAGGCAGCAACTTCCCGATGTGGTGGTTCCTTACTGTGGCAGACACGGTGTGGCTCTGGAGCCATCAGCTGTGGGAAGCTTCTAGACTCTGTAGCTTCCTGACTAAGGAGAGGCAACGGCTCTCTTAGCAGGCCAGTTCCACCTTAAGGCTTTGTGAATTGCTCCTGGAAGTTCAACCTAGAGTCTGTTTCATCAGCCCTCCCGACAATTCCGTAAACTAATACCAGTAATAAATCCCTTTCTGCTTAGACTAGCTACAGAGGAGTAGCCCTGCCTGATGGAGCCAGAGTGGCGCAGGGAGTCAGGACTGCAGGCCGGAGCTCACCTGTCTGTACACTGTCTCAGCCAGAGGCAGGTGGGAGCAGCTTCAGGGACCCAGGACATACGCCCTCGGGGGAGCCCCAGACTTCTACGGCACTGATCTTCAGAAGGTTTGTAGGGACAGCCGAACACTGGCAACAGCTTTGAGGAAGCCTCTGCAGTGGGTGGGGGCTACAGGGATGCAGCTGATGGGGCTGTGGCAGCAGGAGGGACCCCAAGACCAGGGGGAGCACAGGAAAATGACGGGACTCAGCTGGGCAGGGAGGAAGGGGTTCTTAGCTGCAGGTGACAGAATCCCATGATTCTTGTTTAAGCCAAAAGGGATTTATCAAGGGGCATAGGTAGCTCACAAGAGTACCGGGGATCCAATAAATAGATCGAGCTTCCAGGAGCGAATCCCAGCACCATACCCGGAACCAGGCTGCCAAGGAAGCTGCTGCCTCTGCCACCTCCAGAAGTTGAAGGCCCGGGAAGCTGCCGTCATGCACCTGTGCCAAGACTGGCTCCAGTAAGCGCACACCTCTGTCCTTCCTCCTTCCCTTCACAGCTCAGGTCCAAAGTCTCTTGCTCCAGGTTGGCACAATCCCAATTGGAACTCGCGGGAGTCTGGGACGCGTAGTTTCAGCTGCACAGCCTCCCCGCGCAGAGAAGGGAGCCCAGGACAGGAGAGCGGGAGCGGCCGCTGCACGAGCCGGCAACATGCGTCTACCGCATGCTCCTTCCACGTCCCTTCTGCGGGTCCGCGGGCCAGCCAGACCCTGGCGCACGGCCCTCAGTGTGGCCCTAGCAGTGGCCCTATGTACTGCGGCCACATGATGAAGCCCTGGAGGCCAAACCCACCCACCCGGCTTCTGAGCTACCACCCACAACTACCTCCAAGTGGTGTCAACAGAAAGTTTATTATGGGATGTGTGGCAAGTCACAGAGTCACTTGGGAGGGCCAGAGATGCAGGTTTGGCAGCTGTATAACAAGGAAGACCATCCACAATCTCACTGCAGAGCCAGACTGCAGAGACTGCTCTGCTGCGGCACAGCCCAAGCATCCCATCTCGCCCCACGTGGCTCAGGCTACGACACAAAGGCCCGTGCCACCACGACCCCTGGGGAGCTGGCATGCCTGTGGCCACCTCGCCCCAGCAGACCGCCCCGGTGCCCGCCTCTCAGGCCGCAGCTTCCCCTTGGCGGAATGTGGGTTCATGCCTCTCCCCGGCCACAGGGGCGTCCAGGAAAGCAGGTGTTGGGCTTTCACAATGGGAGACAGAGACTTATGGGGTGAGTGGGAGGTTCCCCCAACTTCTTAGGGTCTGAGTGGCCAAAGAGAATGATAAGTACCACTTCCAAACCCCCAAAGCCTAGAGCGGATAGGGGCTAAACAAGACACTTGGCTGCTGGGGTGTGGGTTAGGCTGCTGCAGCCCCCGACACGATTGCACTCTTCCCGGCCTTCTCTGCTCCCGGTGCCAGCACACTGCCTGGCACCTCGTGGGTGTTGGCGAAATGTTTGTGCCTGGAGCGGAGCCGCCTGCGTAGCTAATATGCCTGGCTCCGGAAACATGCGGGCGTCTGCCTGGCAGCGGCGCCCAGCCTGCGTTCCATCCAGAGATGCTGTGGGGTGAGAAGATCGCGCCTTAGCAAGGTTCCTGCTAACTGTCACGGTGACCTTGAAGACTGGAGATGGTTCTGATGCCCGGGAAGGAGAGGACACAGCAACACAATAGAAATCGCAGCCGCCGTCTGTCTGCCAGCACGGCACAGTGGCCCTGTACACCAGCTGGAGGCGCTGCCTGGTTTGCGTCTGCCTACTCAACCCACTAACCTGGGCAAGGTGCCCAGCCACCCTGCGCCTCAACTTCCCCACCCCTAAATGGGGATGATCACAGCAGCAAAGTCAGTATGAGACATTAGGTGTGAGCCAGCGAGGACGGCGGCCTTCTGGCGGTGCCTTCTGCGGCAGAGCTGAGCGCCGGCACTGACCCTGTCTGGGAGGTCATCGCAGGGGTGGCTCTCAGGAGGGGGGCTCACCTGCCACCGCCTCACAGCTGGTGAGTGGCAGAAGTGGGGTTTGAACCCAGGTTTGTCTGACTCCAGACTCTTACCCCAAGCCCAAGAAGGAGGGGGGAAGCTCGAGCAGTGCCAGCGCACCCACGTGCCCACCCTGCTGGGCCGCGGAGCCCGCAGGAAGGGCTGCAGGCCACAGGCTGTGAGTGAGGAGGCAGGAGCTGTAGCCCAGCCTGGGCATCAGGGTGGCTTCCTGAGGGGGTGGCATGGGCTGAGCTCTTGGTTAAATTCATTTTATTGGGGGTATGACTTATGAATAATGAAACACACCATTCTAAGTGAATAGCAGGATGGATTTTGACAAATGTATGCACCTGTATAATCACCACTCCAAGACATGGAATATTCCGGTCACCCCTAGAAAGTTCCCTCCAGAAAGCCCCCTTCTGCCCCTTTCCAGTCAGAATCCCAGCTCCCACCCGCTGAGGGCTGAGCTTGAAAGGTGAGAGTGGAATAAAAGGTGAGCGGCTCTGTCCCCATGCCCCCTCCTTTAGGCTCCAACTGGGGAAGGGGGTCCCCGAAACCAGCCCACAGCTACAGGCTGACCGTGAGCCCTCCCGGGGCTGAGGGACAGTGGCCGCACTTCCCTCCAGGACCTGGCCTCTGGCTCACCCGGGCCCCGGACCCCTGCACCCTGGCTCTGGGCCACTGAGCTGCCAGCTTGCCTGTGCCCACCCGCCTGGGTGCTCCAGGAGGACAGGAGGTGCCCATAGGACCAGGGGGTGAGTGGCAAGTGCTGAGCAAGTGGATCCAGGTGTGGAGGGGCCTTGGGAGGGCAGGGAAATTCGAGGCACTTCTGCTCCACCCCTGTTCCCGCCACCAGGCCAGACCCCCTTCCCAGCCACCTAGCGGTGGGCGGCCCCGGGCGGAGGGGTAGTCTCTGGTCTCAGTACCCCGTGGGAGACATTGCTGGGCCTGGGGCAAGATAGGGGATGGGCAGGAAGCCTCGCCAGTGCCAAGAGCACAGGACTGGCCTCTCCCCTCTGCCACCGACTAGCTGTGAGCTTGGGAGCCAGCAACCCCCCACTCCCTCCTTAACCTCAACCCTTTCATTCGGAAGTCCTTCTAAGGGTCTAACCTGCAACCCTCCAGCTCTTGCAAAATCCACGACCAACAGCTGCCCCCAGGCTGAGAGCCCAGGCAGTGGAACCAAGACCCCGCCCTGGGCCCACCAGGAAGCCAGGCCCAGAGAGGCAGCTGGATGTAGCCGGGCGCTATTGATGGGCTGCTGATGGCGCCCGCAGGCCAGGGGTGGATGAATACCTCATAAAGCCAGAGCCACCGTCGTGCGTGTGTCGTAAGAGGGAGAGTGATGGGGTAGCTCGGAGGGTGTGGCGGCACACCCGGAAGGACTGGTTCCTCCCACTCCCATGCCCAGCCCTGGCCTGGGCCCAGGTGGAACTCAGCCCCTCGCTTGCCCTCCCTGGTCTTGGCAACACTTATGGACTAGGGGAGGGTTAAATACCCGTGAGGCATCTACCAGGACGCAGCGCGACGCCAGGCAGCCAGGGCATGCAGGGCTGGGGACCGCGCCCCGCCACAGGAGCCCCTTCCAGCCACAGGCAGCCAGCCTGCTGAGCCGGCAGGGCGCTGCAGCGTGGCACTTGCCTGCCACCGCCCGCCCTCCCTCACACGGGGCTTCCCCCAGCCCAGCACCTGTCCAAGGCAGCTCCAGGCCCCTGGGGCTTGGTCAGAGCAGAGGGAAGAGGTGACAGGCCTTGTCCGGAAAGAGAGAGTCATCCCCACATCTGAGTCTCTTCAACTGCCTCCCCGAGCCCTCAGAACTTCCACGGGGCACTTTCACTGCGGCCTCGGAGGGCGCACCAGCCGTGGGCGAGTCTACCCACTAGACGCACCCTCGCTCCTCGCAGCCCTTGACAGCAAGCAGGCGTGGCTCTGCGGGTGAGGCGGCCGGTGCCCGCCTGCTGTTCCTGTGGTGTCTGGCCTGGTCGGAGGGCTGGGCGGGGTCTCTCCTGCACAGGCCCAGATCCTCCCCATACCCACCAGGACGCCCTGGAGCCCCCCCCTCCTGCTGGGGTGGTCTCCGGCCCCAGGTGCCGGCTCAGCCGAGGGAGCATCCGAAGCCCGGGCTGGGGCCCCCAGCTCGTCCTCACCCGTCAGGCTGAGCTGGGAGGAGTGTCCTCCCCCGCCGGGCGCACAGTGAGGCCTCCTCCAGCCCGGACGGACGGAAGGGAGGGTGGGGACCAGGAGGGAGCAGTGAGCACAGGGCACAGCCTGGGACCAGGGAGGCGGGAAGGCTGTTCTGGGGCTCCCCCTGCTGCGTCCCCCGCCTGCTACCACCATGTCCATTTCCCAGCAGCCTTCAGTTACAGAAACGGAGGACACCTGTGGGGGCGGGGCAGGCACCACCCTCAGGCCTCCTCTCTGGTACTGCTTGACCGTCGCCGCCACTCTCCTCCCTGCCCACGTCTGTAAAATGGGCATTCTGGGCTCCGTGAGCTCTAGGGCCCTTCCTGATTCCCCTGGGCTTCCTCCCTCAGAGCGCTGCGTCCTCCCACCCCGCCTGGAGTGCGTCCGGCCTCTAACCAGCTGTGCCCCTCAGGCAGGATTTCAGCCTCTCTGAGCCTGCTCACACCCAGCACAGCAGGATGATGCCCCTTGCCCTGTTGGCCTCCTGAGGGTTAAATGTTGTTGGGGGTGGGAAAGGGCCTTGAGCCATAAAGCTCCTGCAGATGCTTGGTAAGCTTACATAATTCCGGGGCCTCACAGTGACAGCCCCGCCTGTCCTGTCCCGTTGGCTGGTCCCTTGGCTGGCTCCATGTGGTTTCATATCTGAATGGCATCAGGCAGGGCATGCGCTGTCCAGTCTGCCCCAGGCCTCCCCTGCCTACCTCCCAGCCTGGCCAGCTGTGCCTGACATCCACCTTGGGGTCTGGCCTGAGTGTCCTCACTCCCAACTGGAAGCTCCTGGGTCCTGTGTGGGCGACCACAGAGCCAGAGCGCACAGCTGGCAGGGCCAGCCCGACCCACCCCAGCCGGCTGCCTCTGCCCTCCCAGCGTCTAGTGCCTCGCCCCGGGCTGAGGGTAGGAAGGGGCCCGAGGAGCTGCCTCCAGCCACGGCTTGTGACAAATTGCTTCTGTGGGCTCTGAAGTGGATGCATCATTTTCCCTCTTCCCATTTAGAAATTTGCAGAGTCTGCCCCAGCCTGGCCTCCTCCTCAAATCTATACCCTGCCTGTGCTCCCCAGACCTTAAAGAATATTTAGCCACCTGTTAAATGATTTATCCCATTGAGGCTCCAGAGCTCAGGGCATCTCACAGGCCTCCTCAAGAATTAACTAGAGCCATAAATCAAAAAGACGTTTGAGAAATTTCCAGCCGCCTCCGACAGCAGGCATCGGCTCGGGCCCGGTCAGAGGAAATGGCATTTAGATGGGGGAAGTGGCATTTAGGATTGAGAGGCAAGAGGCTGGCTGGGAACTGCCCCCAGACCTCTCAGAAGCAGGTGGTGGGCCAAGGACATTGAGCTTCCAGAGGGCTCTGTGGGGAGGGAGCCACAAGCACGTCCTCTCGCTCTGTGTGTCAAACACAGGCAGCGCCCCAACTCCCCCCGCAGGCAGCGCCCCAACTCCCCAGAGCCTTCTGCAGCTGGCAGAGAGCTCCCGCCTGCTGTCTCATGGGGCGCTGTGCATGAATGCAGTGGGCCTAGGGGCAGGGGCCCAGGCATCTGCCCGAGGCAGGGCCATTCTTGACTTATGGCCACCCAAGAGTGGACAAATGTGGCTGGACACAGGGGCTGGACAGGGACTTTGGCTAAGGCACAGTGGCAAAAGGGAACCAGGTGAGGCTGTGTTCAGATTCTGGGTTTGGGGAGGGAGGGAGGCCAGGAGAAGCTCACACTGAGCACTAGACAGGTGCTAAACCCAGAGCCAAGTCGCAGAGCTGAACCCCTCAAATCCCACAAGAACCTAAGGAGGTATGTAGTTTTTCAAACCCCATTTTACAGATGAGCCAAATGAGGTTAACTGACCTAGCCAAGGTCACACAGCCAGCAATTGTCAGAGCCAAGAATTGAACCTAGATCAGTCTGGCTTCAAATCCTGTGTTTTTCTTCTTCACTGTCAGATCTGCTAAATTTTATCAGGCAGTTAGTTGGCAGTGCAGCCAGCACTCTGCTAAGGGCATTACCCGCATTGTCTTCCAAGATTCTTCCAACAACCCAGGAGGGTAGTTCTCCTGTTCTCCCCATTTTACAGATGAAGAAATTGAGGCCTCCAACCCTCAGCTCTAAGGAGCCATGTTGGGGCTCAGAGCCCAGCAGTCTGACCCAGAGCCTCTCTGCACCTCCCTCCCAGCACACTCTCCTGCCTTTGGAGACCCAAGCTAGTGGCTCCTCGAGGAAGGCTTGGTGGCAACACTTTCTAGGCAAGAGTGAGGTAGCTGAGCCATCAGGGCCTGTCTTGGAGGGAGAGAATTCCGCACAGAGGGGCTTAAACCTGACTCTCAGACACCAGGCTACGGCCAGCAGGCAGAGTGCTGAGCGAGGACCTCAAAGAGTCCCTTGGTGTCCCACGGGCCCCATGCCCCTCAGTGGCCCAGGTCCCAGCCACTACTGCTGCAGGCACAGGGTCTGGGCCATGGCCTGGACTCCTCTCCTTCCAGGAGGCTCCTTAGGGAAGTACGTGCACGGGTGGCTCTCTGGCGCGGTGAGGGTCGCCCTGAGCCTCCCTCTCCCTTCCTCTCCTTCCTGACGGTAAAGGCCCTGGCGCGGTGAGGGCCTCCCTGTGCGGCTGGGAGGCTGGGTCCCGTGGAAAGATGCTGCCTCTCCAAGGAGAGCCATGTCCTCCAGTACCCATCCTTTGTCCCCGTGACACTCGCAATGTCCTGGAAATGCCGCCACTGGGTACCCAGATTCTGTCTCCCACAAGGCTTCACCCCAAAAGCAGAACAAAAATCCTTTTGTAGTCCATGAGCTCAGTTTGTGGTGTGAGAAATCTTGAATTTGGGAGGAGGGCCATAAGAGGCCTGCTGGAACAGCACGGCCTGCCGCAGGCCCCGCCCAGCCACTCCGTGCGCAGGGAGGAGTGGGAAGAAGGCAGGAAACATTAACGCACTGGCACCCAGTGGGCAAGACACCTGGCCGCCTGACCACTGGCCTCAGGGCCCTTCGTCCCCCCAGGCTGCTAGGAGGAGCCCAGGCCCTGCTATGCGGTTTGCAGAGGGGTCCCTGCAGGCGGCAGGCCCTGGGACAGGGAGCCTGCTGCTCGCCTCCCACCCAGCTACCTGGCCAACTCCCCATCCCCAGCCCAGAAAGCAGGACCCGGACCTGCCCCTCCCCCTCTACCCCTTCCAGTAGTGTAAATTCAGCCAAGGAGACTAGTGTCCCCTAGAGTCTGCTCAGGGTGCCTCCCAGGCTCCTTAGGCTTGGAGCTACTCGCCTGCCGGGGAAAGAAAGGCACAGATCCTCCACGGGTCCCAGTGGCGATGCAGCCAGGTGTGTCCCCCACCCCACCTTCCCCCCTTGGGGCTGCATGCTGACCTTTTAGCAACTCCTCAGCCCCAAACTGCTCACTCTGCCCCCTCCACTCCCCCATCAGATCCTTCCCATTCTGTGCCTCAGTTTCTCTGACCAGATCCCAGCTGGTCTTGACTCAGAATGTCAGGGCCGGAAGGAGCTCAGGGACGCATTGCTGTCACAGATGTGAAGACTGAGGCTACAGAGCAAGTGCTCAGCTGGCTGATGGAGCCGGCATCTGGTTTACGTGGACTCGATGACGTCGCTGAGTGGCTGCTGCAGACGGGCTCGCCTTACCCACCCTGGTCCCAGGGCCATCTCCCCGCTCACAAACGCAGTCCACGCCGGGTCTCTGTGGACTTAGGGAGGCCTGCCTCTGCCCCAGAGCCCCCGAGAGAGGACTCAGGACCTGACGCACAGAGAGCAGCGTTGCAGGCAGAGCGCCCGCAGCGGGGACCCAGAGGCGTCTCCGCCGCAGCGGGGCGAGCATGCTGGGCCCTGCGGGAGGCCGCTGAGCCATGCTCTGAAGGGTGATGCCAAAAGCCCCCAAGCAAAACAAGAGCTTCCAGACCAGAGAGAAAAGGCCGTTCTCACATCACCTGTCATCTGTCCCTGTCAGGAGAGGGGTAGGTCTAAAGCCTTGAGCAGAGGTGGGGGTAGGCATGGTGCACCCCAGGCCTTGGACTCAGGCCCAGAAAGAAAGTCTCTGCCCCTCTCGGTGGCTCCTGTCAGTGGAGCCCGCCTGCCGCGCAGAGTGGCCGTGAGAGGCTGGCGGGCAACACCGTCGCGGCCGCCCAGCCAAGTGCGCGGGTTACTAGCACTCCGGGCGCCGGGAGGGAGGAGTGGGCGCCCAGCCCGGCTCCCCTTCACCTCGGGTCCTTTGGCTGAAAGCTGTGCCAGCAGCGGGGACAGAGTGGCTGGAGCGGTCCCACTGAGCAGAGCCACAGGGCTGTGGCAGGGGCTCTGAGTCTGGACACCGTGTGGTCCCATTTAACCACTGGCGCTGCGTGGGAAGGGTTTCCGGAGGCCTGGGGTGCTGGCTGAGCATGCAGGTGGAGGCGGTGGTTGGGGTTCCTCCTGCAGCCTCCCACAGTCCCCGGCAGCCCGCCCGGGGCTCCCCCACTGCCCCACACTGCCCTTGTCCACCCGGAAGGGCTGGGAAGCCAAGGCAGGTATGGAGGAAGAAATAGAGCAGGACTGCGCAAGGTCATGGGGGCACAACACCGATTTCCAGTCCTCGTTCCTGGAGAAGTGCCCCAGGAGGGCCGGTGCCACCTCACAGCTGCCCCTAGCCGGGAGCTGCACGGGCGCAGAGCAGCCCGCCCAGGGTCCCCACCTGCCCGCAGTGGGGTGCTGATCAAAGGGGTTAAGTGCCCTACACCCCCATATCCTCGCCTGTGAAATGGGACCACACAGCTACCTCGAGATGCTGCTGAGTACTTTTAAGCTGGGATGCGGGTGCTCAGGGCCTGGCTTGTTGTAGGAGCTCCTGACGCTGGTCCCTCCTCTGTCCACCCACCCGTGCTGGGAAGGGCCCCTCTGGCAGCCCCTCCCTCCCTTGCCTGCCTCTGTCGCCAGCAGACCACTCGGGACCCTCCACTCCGTCCTGGGATTTGGGCTGAGGATGCCTTGTTCATGCGGACAGTGGTGGGCTGTGAGGATCAGCACCCTGTGTCCTTAACCACTTCGGTGCCAGCGTCGACTCTAGTCGACAGCCACAGATGAACGCACACAGCGACTTTAGCCTACAGCCGCGATATGACTTTTTATCAAAATAAAATTGTGATAACGTAATGAAAACATACATGTATATGTTACCTATTCTGATTTACATTACAAGGAAAGCTGCCCGTAAAGTAAAACACGCTCTCAGTGCTTTCAAGCTTTCCTCATCACACAAGAGCAAAACGGACTCACAACACACATAACTCACAACACTGTGTGTTGTCAACGCACAGCACAAACTATCGTGCAGTCTGTGAGTGCGGCTGTGGGCAAGGTGTCGCGGCCGGTGCGCGCCGCACCCAGGTGGTTAAGAACTACCTGGAAGACCAGCTGAAAGTATTTAGCCCTGGCCACCTGGCCGCCTCTGGAACACTCAGGTGTCCCTGGTGAGCGCCTAGGGCCTGTGTGGAAATGCCCAGAGCTCAGAGCACTCCGAGGGCTGAAGAATGAGCCGGGACCTGGGGAACGGGACGTGGCAGGGGGCTGAGGAAGGGGCCCCTGGGGTTGAGGCAGGGGAGGTCTGGGCGCAGGGCCCAGAAGGAGAAGGAGCTGTCAGGGTGCCCAGGCAGTCAGAGGGGCTCCAACAGGGAGAAACGGCCAGATGGCAGAGGAAAGCCACCGGCTGCAGCCTCCACTGGGGAAATTAATTAAGCCTTCAATGACAGCAGGCCTGCCCCTGTCGGCTCCACAGGGTGCAGGGCCCCAGTTGCCCTGCCCAAGCCAAGAGTTAATAACTCACCCTCTGTGAACTCAGTAGAGAAAGAGCCAGAATCACCCACCTTCCACTCACCTGCCTGCCCGGACTCCGGGCAGGAGGGAGGGCTGGGGACACCTCTTTGGATCCCTTTGTCCACCAGGAGTCACACCATAGGCCAACTGGAGGTGGGATGGCCTAGCGGCCCCTCCTCCCCTGGGGACTAAGTGTCCTTGTACTGATCCCAGAAAGGAAGGGAGCAGAAGCCAGCATGTCAGGGCAGCAATGTACTGTGCTGGACACTGTGTGCGGTGCTGGGGACATAGAAGAAGAAGACCCAGCCCTGCCCCTAGGAGCTCATGTTCAGCTGGGGTGGGTGTGGGCGGTAGACACAAAACTGGCCATCATCAGAGCTGTCCACAGCAGACCCTCCAAGAGGCATGGAGGAGGGGCTCAGGGGTTGGGGAGAGAGCTACGCATAGGTAAAACCGAGGTAAACCAAGAGGTCAGGGTCCTAGAGTCACACTTTGTTTTATAGGTAAACAAGCTAAGGCCCAGAGAGGGCAAGCGACTGGCCCAAGGCCACACAGTTATTGAAGGTCAGGACTAGAATTAGAACCCTGTAAAGAATGTGCCTCGTCATGCTGAACAAGGCCAACGGAGGCCCAGAGAGTCCCTTAATTGGGATTGTGAATGGAACCCTCCTGGCACCCATCCCTCACCCCAAGAAAGACCAGCCTTCAGAGGGTCATTCCACACAGCGAGCATTGTCCAAGGTCCACACACTGTCTTTTCTACTCAGCTCCAGAGAGCAGCGGCTACCCCAGCCTCCCTCGGGTGCGTGGGCTCCTCCCGCCCGCTCCACCCCATCTCCCTCTTGGGACCCTCAGCTGCTTACCCAGCACCTTAGGCTAGCTGGTCACCCTCCCGGAGCTGGCCAGAGCAGGGCTTTTTCTTTTTTTAATTTAATTAATTAATTTATTTTTTGAGACAGGGTCTTGCTCTATTGCCCAGGCTGGAGTGCAGTGACATGACCATAGATCACTGCAACCTCTAACTCCTGGGCTCAAAGGATCCTCCTGCCTCAGCCTCCCAAATAGCTGGGACAACAGGTGCATGACACCATGCCTGGCTAATTTTCCTATTTTTTATAGAGACAGGATCTTACCAGGTTGCTCAATCTGGTCTTGAACTCCTGGCCTCAAGTGATCTTCCCACCTTGGCCTCCCAAAGGGCTGAGATTACAGGCGTGAGCCACCACACCTGGCCAGGGCCAGGTGTGGTTCTGACACAATCCTCAGCCAGAATCACCCAGGGCACGTGCTAGCATGCAGCTTCCCAGGTCCCACCCAGGATCTGGCGAATCAGAATCGTGGGAGCAGGTCATAGGAAGCTGAATTGTAAAATGAGCTCTTGGTTTTTTATCCACAAATGATATTAGTGGATACATAAATATAGAAACATGTAGAAGTCACAAGTGAATTGCTAAACACATGTTCACAAATTGCACATCTGTTTATTCTAGACCCAGGTCAAGAACTAGAACCCTAACAGGCCTCACAAGCACCCTGCGCCTGCCAGTCACCAACCCTCCAAATAGTGCCACTCTCCTGACTTCTAACGGCTTACATCAGTTTTGTCTGCTTTTGAACTTCACAGGTAAGGAATCATACGGACACTTGTGTCTGGCTTTTTTTGCTGGACATGATTTGTGAGAGTCATTCACACTGTTACATGTGGTTGTGGTTGTTTAATCTCACTGCTGGGTAGCATTCCAGCCTATGATTGACCCACAGTTTGTATGCATTCTACTGTTGATGGGCATTGGGTCGTTTCTAGCTTTGAGCTATCAAAAGGGTGCTGCCATGAAAATCCTATTGCAAGTATCTCTGTACACATTTTTCTTTCTTCTTTCTTTCTTTCTTTCTTTCTTTCTTTCTTTCTTTCTTTCTTTCTTTCTTTCTTTCTTTCTTTCTTTCTTTCTTTCTTTCTTTCTTTTTCTCTCTCTCTCTCTCTCTCTCTCTCTCTCTCTTTCTTTTTTTCTTTCTTTGACAGAATCTCCCTCTGTTGCCCTGGCTAGAGCGCCGTGGCATCAGCCTAGCTCACAGCAACCTCAAACTCCTGGGCTCAAGCAATCCTCCTGCCTCAGCCTCCTGAGTAGCTGGGACTACAGGCATGCGCCACCATGCCCGGCTAAGTTTTTCTATTTTTAGTAGAGATGGGGTCTCGCTCTTGTTCAGGCTGGTCTCAAACTCCTGAGCTCAAACGATCCACCCTCCTCCCAGAGTGCTAGGATCACAGGCGTGAGCCACCGCGCCCGGCCTCTGTACACATTTCTGGTGGGCATATGTCTATGAGTGGAATTATTGCATCATAGGGTCTGCTTGCATTCAGGTTTAATAGATACTGCTGAACAGTTTTCCAAAGTGACTGTACCAATTTAGACCTCCACCTGCAGTGTGTAAGAGTTCGAGTTCCAGTTGATGCATATCCTCATCAATCTTGGTGCATCTCTCCTTTCATTTCAGCCACTCTAGTGGGTGTGTAGTGATATCATTTTATACTTCAACTCACATTTCCCTGATGACTAATGATGCTGAGCACATCTTATTAGGTTGGCGCAAAAGTAATTGCAGATTTAGCATTATTGACATTTGCTGTTTGATATTGGAATACATTCTTAAATAAATATAGTTATACATAATTTTAATGTGTATTTCTCACTTTATGTTTTTTGCTAATGACTTATAACTTACTGTTTGTTTTACATTACATCTTTTAGACTATGGAAATGATGTTAGACAAAAAGCAAATTCGAGATATTTTCTTATTCGAGTTCAAAATGGGTCGTAAAGCAGCGGAGACGACTCACAACATCAACAACGCATTTTGGCCCAGGAACTGCTAACGAACATACAGTGTAGTGGTGGGTCAAGAAGTTTCTTAAAGGAGACGAGAGCCTTGAAGCTGAGGAGTCCAGTGGCCAGCCATCAGAAGTTGACAACAACCAACTGAGAGCAATCATCGAAGCTGATCCTCTTACAACTACATGAGAAGTTGCCAAAGAACTCAAGGTCGACCATTCTATGGTCGTTTGGCATTTGAACCAAATTGGAAAGGTGAAGAAGCTTGATAAGTGGGTGTCTCATGAGCTGACCAAAAAGCAAAATACATTGTCATTTTCAAGTGTCATCTTTTCCTATTGTATGCAACAATGAACCATTTCTTCATCGAATGGTGACGTGAGATAAAAAGTGGATTTTATATGACAACCAGCTGCAACCAGCTCAGTGGTTGGACTGAGATGAAGCTCCAAAGCACTTCCCAAAGCCAAACTTGCACCAAAAGAAAGTCACGGTCACTGTTTGGTGGTCTGCTGCCGGTCTGTTCCACTACAGCTTTCTGCATCCTGGTGAAACCATTCCATCTGAGAAGTATGCTCAGCAAATCGAAGAGATGCCCCCAAAACTGCAATGCCTGCAGCTGGCATTGGTCAACAGAAAGGGCCCAATTCTTCTCCATGACAATGCTGGATCGCATGTAGCACAACCAATGCTCAAAAGTTGGAAGAATTGGGCTATGAATTTGTGCCTGATCCACCATACTCACCTGACCTCTCACCAACCGACTACCACTTCTTCAAGCATCCCGACGTTTTGCAGGGAAAACCCTTCCACCAGCAGGATGCAGAAAATGCTTTCCAAGAGTTCAGTGAATGAATCCCGAAGCACAGATTTTTACACTACAGGAATAAACAAACTTATTTCTCATTGGCAAAGATGTGTTGATTGTAATGGCTCCTATTTTGATTAATAAAGATGTGCTTGAGCCTGGTTATAATGATTTAAAATTCACAGTCTGAAACCACAGTTACTTTTGTACCAACCTTAATATGTATGTTGGCCTTTTGGGCATCCTCTTTTGTGAAATGCCTCTTCAGATCTTTTTGCCAATTTTTTAATCAGATTGTCTTTTTCTTACTGATTTATAGGAGTTCTTTATATATTCTGGATTCCAGTCTTTCGTTGGAAATATCTTTTTCAACGTGGTGTCTTGCCTTTTTACTCTTAAAGATGTCAGTCAATAAACAAATCTTACATTTTGATATATGCCAAATAATTAATTTTTTCCTTTTGTGGGTACCATATTTTGTGTCCTGCGTCCGGGACGCATTTTTGCACGAGAGTCTGAGGGGTGGGGTGCGGCTGTCCCAGACGCGCGGCAGTCTCCGCTGCGGCTGACCCGCACTCTCCTCAGCCAGAGACGCCTTAGTCGCATGCCACACCTCCCCGCCCTGGGGCAGCGCACGTGTGGTGGCAGACGTCCCCTGGGCGTCTGCTCAGACCAAGTCCTGACTGCGCCGCCGTGCTGGCGGCCGGCTGCTCCTGGAGCAGAGGGGGCACAGCGTGGCAGCCACACTGGTGCGTGACCCCGCACCTGGCCACAGTCGACTGGGCAGGAGCAGACCCTTACCCCGCCGGGTGGATCAGGACCCCTCCCCTGGGGATCTGGAATTTGTCCCGGGGGTGCTGGACCCTGTTTGTGCTATAGCGAGAAAGAGATGAGAACTCAGGAGCCGAGGCTGCCGTGGAGGCGGGAGAGGGCATGGCTGGCCCGGCACCCTGGAAGCCACACGCATGGTCTGCAGAAGACCAATGCGGCAAATGTGCAGGGGGCTGCCAGGAGGGGTGGGATGCGGACGCCATCGAGGTCCCTCACCTCCTGGCCTTGGCCTCCACGTGTGCTCCTGCCCTGAGGGTCGTGCAAGATACCCAGCATCTTCCCAGTAAATCCCCCTTTTTGTTTAATGCGAGTCCTGTCCTTGCAACCAAGAGAGTCCTAGCTAAGGGATGCTTATCATCTGGAATCTTCAGAGCAAAGGATTCCTCCCTTTTTAGAGATGAAGAAACTGAGACTTGGGCTCAGGGAATGATTTCTTTAAAAAAAAGTATTTGGTTCCCTGACCAGCTTTGGATACCTGCGCCAAACACACACGCAACAGGGCGTTCTCTGCCACAGGGCTGGCCAGGGCCTTGGCAGCATGGTGTACATGGCATCTGCTGCATTTATTTGACCATGGAACCCCCTTTTATAAGGAGCATTGTGCGGAATTAATGTTTTAAGGAAAATGCAGCAAGGAACCAAATTTCTTCTCCCCACCTAAGGGTTCCCTCTGGAAGGAAGCATCCTGGGCAAATAGCTGGCAACGTCCATCCGGGGTACATGGCCCCTTGTTAGACCTGTCGAAGGCAGGGATCTATCTTATAATCTCTTTCCTAAGGGTGTTTCTAATCGACTCCCCTGGGCCTGGGCCCCACTAGATGAATCAACTACAAGTGAGTTTCAGAATCTTCCAAATGGTCGATGCCCAGACTCCAGGCTCCGCCAGGCCACTGTCGCCCCAGGAGCCTGGCCCTCAACCAGCCTGCCCCTCCCAGTAGCAACGGGGCCAGAGAGGGGCAATGGAAGAGGGGGCCTGGGAAGAAAAGGTGATAATGAGGAGGGAAAGAGTGCAGAAAGAGGGAGAGGACCAGAAAGGAAGGAAACAGTCAGGAACAGACGGATCCTCAGACCGGGGCACCAGGAGGGTCTAGGGAAGGCACTATTTGCCAAAGGATACATACACATCATTCTGGAAAACCAACAAGGACGGTTCTTGCCTGGGAGCTGGCAGCACGGAGCAACGCGGCCACCCCAGGCCTGAAGGGGCAAGGGAGGGAGTGGAACTGGAGAGGGGGTGTGGAGGAGGCCTCCAGGCAGGAGCTGCCAGGGCCTTTGACCTGGACCAACACCCCATCTATGCTACCCTCTGGTGTCCCGATAGTGCCTCCCATTGGCCGGACCCCATCAGAGGGCCCCAGGGCAGGGAGCAGCGATGCAGCCCTGAACTGGGCAAGGGGGAGACAGGCCAGAGCAGGGCGGAGGGCAAGGGAGGTTGTCCAGCACAGGCAGGTTTGGGAGAAGCAGGAGGAAGCCAAAGAGGAGAGTGGGGAGATAAAAACAGGCTATAAAAGGGAGGGCCTTGAAAGAAGCAGGAGCAGAGGGGAGAGGAGCCTCGGGTGGAAGCAGCTGCCCCCTTCTCCTGCAGGCGCGGCTGTTGCCATGGCCCAAACCCCGATCTGAGTCCCAGAGCAGCCCACCCCAGGAGGCCAGTAGGCGAGCGCCCCGCAGGGAGAGGGAGCCGCCTCCCCCCACTGCTGCCAGCTCCCACAATCGGGTGGGTGGACGCAGCTCCTGGAGATCAGCTAAACAGACCCGCCTCTGATGAGCACAGCCCTCCCTTTCTGCAAGCCACGAGTGCCTGAAAGGTTGGGAGCATAAATCAATGCCAGGCGCGGGAGTCCATGTTGAAATTCACCAGGAAAATGCATCGCTGAAGACCTGAGAGTGAGTTCCTCTCCACGGACAAGAGCTGTCCCTGGACGTGTTTTTTGTGCACACACGGGGGTGGGTGAAAGTGGCCCTTCATCTGGAGGGTTTCATCATGGGGACATTCTGGCCTGGCTGGGATGGGTGACAGGCCACCTCTGCTCCCGGACCCCCAGCATTAAGGGAAACTTGCCAGCACTCGCACTGCCTCTCTGCTTCACCCCTCCAAGTTCTGGCAACCTCTACCCGGCTGCAGGGAGACGAGCCGATGGGGCGGCGAGCAGAGCCCACTCAGGCCCGCCAGTCTCCAGCCCTGCTTCCTCCGGCCTTGCAGGAGGTGGGCTTCCCTGGCCTTGCGAGCTCTGGGCCTGGCCCAGCCACCAAGGGAGGCCGACTCTCCACTCGTTGCCTCCCAGGGCCTGGCTAGGTGGGGACGGCAGGACAGTCACCTTCCCAATTCACTCCCAGCGCCAGGAGCACCAGCTCTCGGCGAGAGGAATCCAGGAACAGCACGGCCAGCGCAGGGAAAGTGATGCCTGAGGCTGGGGAACCCCTCACGAGGGACGGCTGCCGTGGATCAAAGCCAGCCCCTCTGCCTCTACGTCGCATTGGCAGAGGGCAGAGGCAGGGGTGGGGGCCGGAGCAGGGCTGCAGGAGAGCTCTTTGCATCCCTAGAGTAAGTCTGGATGCCCCAGAGGCACCTGGTGAAGGCAAGGGGGCAATGCCAATGCCCTCTGAGCCCAGGGTGCAGCAGGGGCCAGAAAAGGGGCTCCAGGACCAAGCCACATGCCAGGGAAGGCTTCCTGGAGGAGGAAGCATCTGAGCCAAGTCTGAAGGAGGCACTGATGGTGCCCAGGCCATACTCAGATAGGCTGACCCCCCGTCTTGGGAGAGTCTTCGCCTGTGGGGGCTTAACGGAAAGGCAAGACACCAGGAGAAGGCTTGAATCTAGAGACTCATCAAGAAGTGCCCATTAATGGGGTAGATGGATGAGGAAATCAAAGAAGGCTTCATGGAGGAGGTGAACCTAAGCAAAGCTTTAAAGGAAGGGAGTCGAGAGAGACCCCAGACCTGGCTGACCCCTCAGCTCCATGCCCTCATTGCTCCCAGGACCTTCCCTCCTCAGCTGTCGTCTCAGTCTGAGGCCGTACAGTCCTCTAATTGTTCCATGAATGTCACTGGACTGTGGGCTACCGGTTTTGCTCACCATGGTGACATAGTGAATGTTGAATCAGTGTTTTTGGAATGACTGAATGAATGACTAGTCCCAACTCTGGTGGCCTGGAGGTGCAGTGGGTCAGTCCCACCGAGGGGTGGGAGGCAGCGGAAGGCCTGGAGGTCTCTAAGCATGTGGCGCTACCCTGCTCAGGCTGGGGCAAGCACTGCGCATGCGGGCTGCTCGGCCTTGCTCCGGGAGGACGCCTAGGCAGGGAGCCACGGGTGCCGAAGCTGCAGGACGAGGCTTCCAGGGAAAGGAGGCCCCAAGTGGAGCCAGACCGCATGTCATCTGCACCCCAACCACATGGACCCTCTCCCCGGCCCAGGGTCCCCCAGCAGCCACGAGGCCCTGCCTCCTGTCTCCCCCACGGCCTCACTGGTCTGATAGTGCTGAGTGATTTGTGGGCCTGACAAGTTGAATTGTGGGTAAAGCGGTTGTCCAAATGGGGAGCAAATTGGAACTGCGAGCCCAGCCAGCGGACCATCCATCACCAGGGGAAAGCTCCGCCAGCAGCTCTCTGACCCGCCAGCCGCCAGCGGGGCCAGCACCTCGCCGTGCCTGCCCCAGGCTAAAGGGCTCGTCCTCCTTCCCCACCTAGGGTCTGCAGGGTCCTACCTGGGAGAAAGACAGGGAAGAGAAGGACTGAGGTCCCCAATTCTTACATTTATAAGGTCTGCTTTGGACTTTTCCAAGGCACTCTTATGCTTATGAATTTCCCACCTCTCTCGAGGGGTATATATTTACAAATTGAGAAACTGAGGCAAAGTACGCTTGGGTGACAGGCCCAAACTTGCACAGCATTCAGAGACTGGAGCATGCAATTTGCTTCTGGAGTACCTGGAATTCTTAACAAAGCAGTGGTTTCCTGCAACCTGGAAGAATTCAAAAGCAAATAAATATTCCATCTGGCATAACTCCAAGTTCCCGGAGTTGACACCTTAGTGGCTCCATTATGAACCAATGAGGTGAAGCAGCCACAAAAAACACCCATAACCTACAAGCCCTGCCTTGAGGGACTCGCCAACCGTTCAAGGAGCTGTGCCCCCCACCTGCAGTCCCCTCTAGATAGAAGAAGCTACCCCTCGCCCAGCCTCTGACACCCCATGCCTGGAGCCGTGAGACCAGCTCATGGCATGGTCAATTAGGACAGAGGTGGTCGCCAGAGCCAAAGGCCCGTTCCTCACAGCCTCGTCGCTGACTTTTGGCTGGGGCCTGGCTGAGAAAGATGAGCTCAGCCAATCAGAGTCAAGGAATTTGGAACTGGGCCCCTGAGCAACCCAGTCAGGTAGCAGCACAAGCCGAGCTGAAAGGTCATGGCGACCTCAGGACTCATCTTTTCAGAGGCCCAAACTATCCGAGCCCTGCTCCCTGCCTCTCACCAACCCCTGGACCAGAAAATTCCGTAGGGGTGGGGGGATGCAGCTGTCAGCCCAAGTGCCCCAAGCTGGTGGCCTGTTTATCCACATGAGTCATTTGTGTCCCCGCCCCCCCACCTCCTGCCTGGGATTGGGAAACACAAAACCCGGCACCAACCTATCTCTCTGTTTGTGCTGAGTCACCCTTTCCTGAGCCAACAGCTGAGCTATCCTGCTGACTACCAAATGACTCGGCCAAGGCTGGGGACGGGAGGAGCCACGGAATACAAATGAATGGTCCGTTACACAAGGTCACATGTGGCCCAGGACCCCAAACACTGAAGCATCAGGAAGGGAGAAGGCCACCCTCTGCCTCCTCGCAGGGGGCGCACGCGTGTGTGCGCGTGCATGTGTGTATGTGTCTGTGCCCCTCCTGCTGACCTCTGTGCTTCCCGCTTCACTGTCACTTGGCCCTCCCTGGCTGCCCTGGCCCTGGGGCCCCTCACGACCTGTTAGTTTAATGCTGGGAGTCGGGCTGTTCGCACACAGCGCATTTCTGTCTGTGTGCATCAGGGCTCGGCGCAGGAAGCAGAAGGCACGTGGGATTTGAAGCAGAGACAGATTAACATGGGGCGTTGGGTACACACACAGTCACTGGAGGTGCTGCAGGAGTGGCTGCAGGCTGTGTCAAGCATGAGTCTGCACCTACTGCATTGGCCCCTGCAGAGGGGCTGCCCTGGCCCCACCAGGAAAGTGCCACCTCTGAGACACACCGCTGTAGCTGCAATCTAAGGTCTGGAAGCCACTGTCACCACCATATCTGCGTCTGGGTCCTACAAAGCTAGCGGCTGGACATTAGAACGCTCCAAAAGGAAACCCTCTTGCCCATGACCTTGTCTGCCACCAGCAGACAGCCAGCAGGGAGGCTGGCTCCCCGTCACCTCTGCCCTCCGCGTCTCATGCAGGAGCCTCTGTTCAGCAGCACCCCGCTCGTGACCTAAAACCTGAGTGCATGGGGTCTGAGAAACACAGTTTTTAGCTTTGTAGCCTCTGCAGTGGCAGAAGGAAGGAGTGGATACAGAGTCCAAACACATACCTCAGAGCCCAATTCCAAATTCCCAAGAGACCCCACAGGCCGACTCGGCCCGTCGTTCACGGCCAGCATGGGCTGGCTGCCCTTGGCGAGGCCTGGCCTGGGGAAGCTGTGTGAGCACAGGCGGGTCTGCCGGGCGGGGCTGGGAGGCCAGGCGCTGCTCTAGGAGCGTGCGCGGAGGCACGTGCACGAGCCTGCCTGGAAAGAGGAGGACAGGAGTCTTAGGGCTGGGAGACCAAGCCCAGCCCACCCACATTCTCACCGGGACCCTGACAGCAGGAGCAGCGGGGGTCAAAGTCAAGTGGGGAAGTCAGAGACAGGTGGCCCTCAGCAACTCCCGGGTTCCCTCTACCCCTGGGTCCCTACAGTCATCTCTGGTAAGCTCCCGGAGAAATCTGAAGTCTTTTTTCTCCCTGACCTACATTCGATGGAGATCCCAGCACCTGGTATTCAAAACAGGGTGCCCAGAGTGTCCCTCCCTTCAAAATACCGCCGTGACATAAATACCGTGGGTGCAGATTCCCTGAGGGAGCTTGCCGGGCTGAGGAACACCGGCCTGGAGGCCCAGGCCCCTCTGACGGAGGCCAGCTGTCTGCAGGCCACTTGGCCCGGCAGGACTGAGAGCCAGAGATGCCAGAGCCAGGCAAGGCTGTGCCCCAAGCCCTC
>VSMD01115947.1:0-17121 GCA_008750895.1 Mirza zaza | reverse complement strand
AAAAAAAAAAAAAAAGAAAAAAATTATTTTAAAGAAAAAAAATATAGGAAGTTAGAATTTCCTTTTTGGTAAATTTTAATACATTTAATTTAATTGTGTTGGAGTAAAGAAAGGAAAAAAAGGCCGGGCGCGGTGGCTCAAGCCTGTAATCCTAGCTCTCTGGGAGGCCGAGGTGGGCGGATCGTTTGAGCTCAGGAGTTCGAGACCAGCCTGAGCAAGAGCGAGACCCCATCTCTACTATAAATAGAAAGAAATTAATTGGCCAACTAATATATATAGAAAAAAATTAGCCGGGCATGGTGGCTCATGCCTGTAGTCCCAGTTGCTTGGGAGGCTGAGGCAGCAGGATTGCTTGAGCCCAGGAGTTTGAGCTTGCTGTGAGCTAGGCTGACGCCACGGCACTCACTCTAGCCTGGGCAATAAAGTGAGACTCTGTCTCAAAAAAAAAAAAAAAAAAAGGAAAAAAAATGAAAGCAGACATCATAAAAGGCAAATGACAATGGGATAACATTTTTAATATATTTGACAGAAGATTAATATATAGAATATATGACAGCTCCTACAAACCCATAAGAGAAAAGAAAACAAGCCAGTCATAAAATGGGTAAAGAATAACAACAAACAATTCACAAATGGTCAATAAACACAAGAAATATATATCACAAAGAAATCAAATTAATATCCAGTTAAAAATTGTTTATCACTCCTCTAGCAAAATTAAAAACATAATTTAAAGTGTTGGCAAGAATACAGCAAAACAGGTAAGTTTATACACTTTGGTTCTAGTGTAAATTGATGAAATCTCTTTGATAGGCAATTTGAGGAAATGTGGAAGCTATGGTAAGTAGGAATCCATGATGTTGGATTTCTGCCACTATGGTTACTTTGTTATGTGCCCATTGTGCCTGTTTTGGGGTGGTAATGACAGGGGTTACTATCAACCGCTGAGTTATTTTGTTTACGTGGCTGTTTAGTGCCTCTTCTGTGGTGGAATCTCTCTGGTATGCATTAACATGTTGTTATGAACTTAACTGTGTCCCTCCCAAATGCATATGCTGAAGTACCTCAAAATGTGACTGTATTCGGAGACAGGGTCTTTAAAGGGATGATTAAGTTAAAATGAGACTGTTAGGGTAGACCCTAATACAATCTGTCTGATGTCCTTCTAGAAGAGGAAATTTGGACACACAGAGAGACACCCGGGCTGTGAGTGCACAGAGGAAAGGCATGTGCTGGAGCAAACAGAAAGTGGAAGCCAAGGAGAGAGGCCTGAGAAGAAACCAAGCTTCTCAACACGTTGACCTTGGAGCCTGTCTTCCAGAACCGTGAGAAAATAAATTCCAGTTGTTTAATCTACCCAGTCTGTAGTATTTTGTTTTTGCAGCCCTAGCAAACTAATATGCCTGTGATTCAAAGATCTTCCTACTCATGCCCCTTCTTATATGTTCATGCAAATTCTTCTTCCTTAGAAGTCCTTATTCCTGATTTTCCAGTCTTTCTCATTCAAGGCCTCTAACCAACCAACCAAATCACTCACTACTATCCACGATTCTGATTATATCTAACCTCAGGCCCCTCTCTTTTTATCAAAATTGGATGGTACACCTGCCAAAGCTCCCCAGTTAGGAGCATTTCTCCTCATCATTTTCTTTTAGGGTCATCTCTATGTGGTATTTTTTTTTTTTTTTGAGACAGAGTCTCACTTTATTGCCCAGGCTAGAGTGAGTGCCGTGGCGTCAGCCTAGCTCACAGCAAGCTCAAACTCCTGGGCTCAAGCAATCCTGCTGCCTCAGCCTCCCAAGTAGCTGGGACTATAGGCATGTGCCACCATGCCCGGCTAATTTTTTTTCTATATATATTAGTTGGCCAATTAATTTCTTTCTATTTATAGTAGAGATGGGGTCTCGCTCTTGCTCAGGCTGGTCTCGAACTCCTGAGCTCAGACGATCCGCCCACCTCGGCCTCCCAGAGAGCTAGGATTACAGGCTTGAGCCACCGCGCCCGGCCTTCTATGTGGTATTTTATGCTTGTATTTTGTTATCTGCCAAGTCAACCTCCTCTGTTAGCTGGTCATAAGGGCATAGGTGGCAACAGATATAAGCTGAGTGAGAGCTGCCAAGGTAATAGCAGTGGATGATTTGAGGGTCTGTGCCACCTATAGCTTACAACCTTTAGCCATATATGTGTCTGGTCCTGAATGCACCACTTCTGTCTTGTGAGAAATTGCTGCAGGGCCACCTACCTTATGCCTTGGGAGGACTGAGAAACCAAACTGATGATGGATTATACTGTCCATGTGGTTGATGTTCTGTAATCAGGCACTCTCCATCTCTACTGTGGCCAGATGCTGTTATATAAAAAATTTGTAATTCTCTGCTATAGATGCCATAGCCTTGCTCTGGAACCCCAGATGTCTAGATTGTGATTCTCTTTTTGGGGAAACTCTATATGATGTCTTTTGCCACAGTCTTAGTCTATTTGTTCTGCAATAACAAAATACCTGAGACTGGATGATTCATAAAGAACAGAAATTTCTCTCTTATAGTTCTGGAGGCTGGGAAGTCTGAGATCATGGTGCTGGCAGGTTCGGTGTCTGGTAAGTGTTGCTCTCTGCTTCCAAGATGGTGCCTCTTGCTGCATCCTCACATGGTAAAAGGTGGAAAGGCAAAATGGGCTGAATGCTATGCGAAGCCTCTTTTTTTTTTTTTTTTTTTGAGACAGAGTCTCACTTTATTGCCCAGGCTAGAGTGAGTGCCATGGCGTCAGACTAGCTCACAGTAACCTCAAACTCCTGGGCTCAAGCAATCCTGCTGCCTCAGCCTCCCAAGTAGCTGGGACTACAGGCATGCGCCACCATGCCCAGCTAATTTTTTCTATATATATTAGTTGGCCAATTAATTTCTTTCTATTTATAGTAGAGATGGGGTCTCACTCTTGCTCAGGCTGGTCTCGAACTCCTGAGCTCAAAGGATCCGCCCACCTCAGCCTCCCAGAGAGCTAGGATTACAGGCGTGAGCCACCGCGCCCGGCTCGAAGCCTCTTTTATAAGGTTCTTGATCCCATTCACAAGAGAGGAGCCCTCATGACCTAATCACCCCCTAAATGCCCTACCTCTTTTTTTTTTAAATTTTTTTGAGACAGAGTCTCACTTTGTTGTCCAGGCTAGAGTGAGTGCCGTGGTGCTAGCCTAGCTCACAGCAACCTCAAACTCCTGGGCTCAAGCGATTCTCCTGCCTCAGCCTGCCAAGTAGCTGGAACTACAGGCATGTGCCACTATGCCTGGGTAGTTATTTATTTTTAATATTTTTAGTTGCCTGGCCAAATTTCTTTCTATTTTTTAGTAGAGATGGGGGTCTCACTCTTGCTCAGGCTGGTCTTGAACTCCTGAGTTCAAGCAATCATTTTGTGCCAGCCTCCCAGAGTGCTAGGATTACAGGTGTGAGCCACCACGCCTGGCCCCTCTAAGCTCTTAAGAACCATCCTAGCTGTATGTTAGCACCATCTGTCAGTAACCTTGTCAGAGTGTTAAATCCTGTGTTCCAGTTTGATAACCTCTCCTTACTTTGATAGAGAATCAGAATCCTCAGATCCAGCCCATTAATATTCTCCTGGCTGCTGTCGGTACACGTTGGTTATGTTCTAAAGCTCCTTTAGTTATAGTCTCTTGCCTCCCTTGTCAGTCCTGGCCAATCATGTTGTCATTTAATCCTAGTTATTGGTCTAATGGCCAGGTTCAGAGCTTGGGGTAGATCCAGGTGGAGAAGCACACATCTTGTAAAGCAGAAATTTCTGCATCATCTTCAAGCAAAGGGGAGAGCTAATCTTTAACAAGGAGGAATGGGCAACTTACAAACACCTGGAGCTCTGCAAATCTCATATCTTAGGTCTGATCCTCAGGTTTTTCTGCCCTCCGCTTGGCAGAAGTTGATAGTCTGTTTATAAACTGCTAAGGTGGGCTTTGACATTTATTCTTAGTCTTTAATTGTCTTTCTCCAGAGGACCTATTATCCATATCAACAAACATTCTATTACTTGCCAAATGCCTGCTACATCACCCTCCCCAACCCCAATGCATTCCTTTTCCTGGGCAGAACATCCCAATTTGTCACCGGTGAAAATTTTATTAATTGCATTACTATCATATGTTACGGGCTAATCGTGCTCCACCTATTACTAGTGATGATGGCCTCAATTCCAACAGGCTGGTGAGTGATCTGACTCCCAAATCCCATTTTATTTTATTTTATTTTTTTGAGACAGAGTATGGCTCTGTTGCCTGGGCTAGAGTGCCATGGCATCAGCCTAACTCACAGCAACCTCAAACTCCTGAGGCTCAAGTGATCCTCCTGCTCAGCCTCCCAAGTAGCTGGGACTACAGGCACGTGCCACCTTGCCCAGCTAATTTCTATTTTTAGTAGAGATGGGGTCTCGCTCTTCGTCAGGCTGGTCTCAAACTCCTGAGCTCAAATGATTCTCCCACCTTGGCCTCCCAGAGTGCTAGGATTACAGGCGTGAGCCACTGTGCCAAGCCCCAAATCCCATTTTAGAGTTTCCTTTCTTGGATCCCTCCTAGCACTAACTTGTAAATTCGATTTCTCAGGAAGCAGAGGTTTGGAACCAGGAAGAGTGCTTTCAGTATCAATCTTTCCACCAAGAGTTAACCACTGTGAATATTTTGATATTTTTTTGGAATTTCAAATTCTAAACTTTATAAATATACACACAATTATATAAATACACACATACAATTTTATAACAATGAGACTATATTGCATATATTGTTAGTAGCTTCCAACAGTTAGCAATGTTTTCTGAGTATCTTTTCATATTTACTTACTTCTATAATATTCTTTTTTAAAGACTCTTTAAACAGTTTTAGATTTATAATAACAATTGAGCAGATAATATAGACTTCCCATATCACTGCTCTTCCCTTAGTTTCCTCTAGTAATAACATCTTATTAGTGTGGTACATTTGTTACAATTAATGAACCAGTACTGATCCATGATTACTAGCTGAGCTCCATAGTTTACAGTATCACGCAGAATAGTTTAACTGCCCTAAAAATGCCCTATATTTCACCTACTACTCATTCCCCTTCCTCAATTCCTGATCTTCTCACTGTATGTATAATTTTGCCTTTTATTTATAGTTTTTAGAGACAGGGTCTTGCTTTGTTGTCCAGGCTGGTCTTGAACTCCTGGACACAAATGATCCTTTCACCTCAGCCTCAGCAGTAGCTGGGACTACAGGCATGACCCACTGTGTCCAGCTTTAATTTTGCCTTTTGTAATATTCTTTTTAATGGCTGCATAACACTGTCTCATATAGATTATCCAGGCAATCCTTTATTGGATACTGTTGCATACAAAGTTACATGACTAAAAGAAAAGACAAGAATGGAACTCCAAATCTTGGATTCACACAGCTGCAAATCAAACTTTGCTGACCTGGCACAGGATTCACTTTCCCATGTGCCCACACTTAACTGTGTGTATTGACATTTCATTATTTTTGGGCAAAGGAGGCTTTTAGATCTCAAACACTATCTTGGAAACTAGAAGAAAACATCTAGCATTCACTCTTATATGAGAACCAAAGCAAAGCTGTAAGCACCATCTGTCAATTTTTCCTTCCAAAGGAGCCCTTCCAAATTTTGGGGAGTTTTCCTTGCCAACTCCTTGCCACAGCAGCACCAGAAGCAAGTGAAACAACTGAGGTTATCTCATGATGTTCTGGGTTAGGAGGCTGGGCTCCTAGGGCTTCCTGCTGCACAGGTGCCTATCCTCATCAGCTCCCTCTATCCTCCTCCCATAGGTGCTAAACTCTTCCTCTGGCAAGAAAGCCATGTATGGATGTGCACTTTGCACTCTGCCCAAAAGTACTTGGCTAAGGGGTCCAGAGAGGGCTGAAATCCAGCTGCATTTAGCTTGCCAAGTTGTATACCCTGGCACTGCATCCTCTCAGAGATGGTGCTTTTTTCTATCATGCACAAAGGCACAGTTTAGCCTAATGTCAGGCCTTGTCCCTGAGCTCACTGAGATTATTTAAGTCTATTGTATGTTTATACATTTGCCTTCCTCCTGAGATTATTTTTATTTATTTATTTATTTATTTTTCAGCATATTATGGGGGTACAAATGTTAGGTTACATATATTGCCCTTGTCCCCCTTCCTCCCTCAAGTCAGAGCTTCAAGCGTGTTCATCCCCCAGATGGTGGGCATCTCACTCATTATGTATGTATATACCCATCCCTCCCCCCCATTCTTGATGGCTGAAGCCTGGTCTTATTTAATCTTCGTTCCCACAGCAGCACAGCACTTGGTTTATAGTAATCCTCAGTACGTTAACTAAATGGATTACTATGAACAGGGGTCTTTTGTCCCACTTCCAGGACAGTCTATTCACTCCATTTAAAAAATATTTAGTAAGTCGGGCGCGGTGGCTCACGCCTGTAATCCTAGCACTCTGGGAGGCCGAGGCGGGCGGATAGCTCGAGGTCAGGAGTTCGAAACCAGCCTGAGCAAGACCCCGTCTCTACCAAAAATAGAAAGAAATTAATTGAGCAACTAAAAATATATATACAAAAAATTAGCTGGGCATGGTGGCACATGCCTGTAGTCCCAGCTACTCAGGAGCCTGAGGCAGTAGGATTGCTTGAGCCCAGGAGTTTGAGGTTGCTGTGAGTGAGGCTGATGCCACGGCACTCACTCTAGCCTGGGCAACAAAGCGAGACTCTGTCTCAAAAAAAAAAAAAAAATATTTAGTAAAATTCGCTAATTACCTTTTACTACTTTACAGGATGACTTGCCTTGCTTCCTGCTGTGTTTCTTTCTAAGTTTTCTCCTTTTTTTCATACCTGGTTTTCCATCTCTCTCATTGATTCTATGAAATACTCAGTAACTTTTTATAGATTGGTCATTGCATCTTTGTTTTCAGACCCATTCTCTGTTCTCCTTCTGAAAACTACATTGGCCAGTTCCTTTGCACAACTAGCTAGATTCAGCTGATGGGAGGCACTGGCAGGAGACTGACTGGTGGTGGGAGAAAGGGAGAAGCCAGGGTAGCACTTCCTCTATTTTGGCTGTGGAGGATTTCGCAGCAGTGGGTACATCTCTCTTATGTGGTTTCCACTTCCCCTCCTTCCTTAGTCCCAAATTCTGCTGCCCACCTGGCTCTAGCCAAGTCCTATTCCCTCCAGAGCCACAAATGATAATTTGGTGTGTATCCCTTCAGTCTTTTATCTATGCTTAATCATGTATGTCTATATATAACATCTATATACATGTTGCTTTATTTTGCAAAAAATATGCATCATTCTGCAACTTGCTTTTTACTTCACAATATATTGTGATAGTCACTGCCAAAATTACACCATAAAATGTTTCTATCAATTTATATTGTTGTCGACAATGTATAAGAATGTTTATTTCTCCATCTTTGTAGCATTGGATGTACTTGACTATTTTTTTTTTTTTTGTACTTGACTATTTTAGCTTTTGCTAATTTGTTTTTCTTTTTTTGGGACAGAGTCTTGCTCTGTTGCCCATGGTAGAGTGCCGAGGAATCGGCCTAGCTCACAGCAACCTCAAACTCCTGGGCTCAGGCAATCCTCCTGCCTCAGCCTTCTGAGTAGCTGGGACTACAGGCTGTGCCACATCTGGCTAATTTTTTCTAGTTTTAGTTGTTTGGCTAATTTCTTTTTATTTTTAGTAGAGATGGGGTCTTGCTCTTGCTCAGGCTGGTCTTGAACTTCTGACATCAAGCGATCCTCCCACCTCGGCCTCCCAGAGTGTTAGAATTACAGGCGTAAGCCACGATGCCTGGCCAAGCAAATTATTTTATTTATTTATTTTTGTGAACAAATTCTTACAGGTCTACCTTAAAAATGTACCCAGAACCTGAACATTTCTTTTCTTTTTTTTTCTTGAGACAGAGTCTCACTCTGTTGCCCTGGTTCAAGTGCAGTGGTGTCAGCCTAGCTCTCCGCAACCTCAAACTCCTGGGCTCAAGTGATCCTCCTGCCTCAGTCTCCTGAATAGGTGCAACTACACGTGTGTACCACCATGCCAAACTAATTTTTTCTATTTTTAGTGGAGACAGGGTCTCGCTCTTGCTTAGGCTGGTCTCAAACCTGACCACAAGTGATTTTCCAACCTTGGCCTCCCGAAGTGTTAGGATTACAGGTGTGAGCCACTACACCTGGCTCCAGAACCTGACCATTTCTAATTACCTTCATTGCTACTAGATCAAAAGATGATTTACTATTGACTTTTGCTTGGATTACTGAAATAACTTTTTAAGTGGTCTTTCTTCTTCCACACTTTTCCATCTTTAGCTTATGCTCAGTGTGGTACCTAGAAGGATCCTGTTAAAAAGTTAGATCAGGCCGGGCATGGTGGCTCACGCCTGTAATACTAGCACTCTGGGAGGCCGAGGTGGGCAGATTGCTTGAGGTCAGGAGTTCAAAACCAGCCTGAGCAAGAGCGAGTCCCTGTCTCTACTATAAATAGAAAGAAATTAATTGGCCAACTAATATATATAGAAGAAATTAGCCCGGCATGGTGGCACATGCCTGTAGTCCCAGCTACTCGGGAGGCTGAGGCAGCAGGATTGCTTGAGGCCAGGAGTTTGAGGTTGCTGTGAGCTAGGCTGATGCCATGGCACTCACTCTAGCCTGGGCAACAAAGTGAGTCTCTGCCTCAAAAAAAATAAAAAATAAAAAAATAAAAAAAAGTTAGATCAGGTCGGACATGGTGGCTCATCCCTATGATCCTAGCACTCTGGGAGGCTGAAGCGGGTGGATCGTTTGAGCTCTGGAGTTTGAGACCAGACTGAGCAAGAGCAAGAGCCCTGTCTCTAAAAAAAATAGAAAAAAATTAGCCAGGCATGGTGGCGCATACCTGTAGTCCCAGCTACTCGGGAGGCTGAGGCAGAAGGATTGCTTGAGCCCAGGAGTTTGAGGTTGCTGTGAGTTAGGCTGATGCAATGGCACTCTAGCCTGGGCTACAGAGTGAGACGCTGTCTCAAAAAAAAAAAAAAAGTTAGATCATATCCTTTCTCTGCTCAAAACTCTCCCATGACTTTCAGCTTATTCAGAGTAAAACTAAAATCTTCAAAATGATCTATGAGACCTTATATGATTTAGCTTCCTTTTCTCTTTCTGACTTTATTTCCTGTTACCATCCTATTTGCTCACTTCATTCGAGCCATACTGGGCTGCTTACTGTTCCTAGAACATAGGAGTATCTACCTCAGGGCCCTTGTACTTACTGTTCCCTTGGCCTGAAATTTTCTTCTTCTAGATAGACTCATTTTCTTATTTATTTATTTATTTTGAGACAGAGTCTCGCTTTGTTGCCCAGGCTACAGTGAATGCTGTGGCATCAGCCTAGCTCACAGCAACCTCAAACTCCTGGCCTCAAGCAATCCTACTGCCTCAGCCTCCCGAGTAGCTGGGACTACTGGCATGCCCCACCATGCCCGGCTAATTTTTTCTATATGTATTAGTTGGCCAATTAATTTCTTTCTATTTATAGTAGAGATGGGGTCTCGCTCTTGCACAGGCTGGTTTCGAACTCCTGACCTTGAGCAATCCGCCCGCCTTGGCCTCCCAGAGAGCTAGGATTACAGGCGTGAGCCACTGCACCTGGCCTAGACTCATTTTCTTTACTGCCTTCAGCTCTTTCAGATGTCATCTTTTCAGTGAGACATTCCCTGACCACTCTTTCTAAATTTCAACCTTGAAGATTTTTTATTTCCTTTTACTTGCTTTATTCTTCTTCTTAGCATGTATTACCATTATCTATTAGTTACCCTATTCTAGAATGTAAGCTCCATGAAAGCAGGGATTTTGGGGGGTCTGTTTTACATACTGCTATATCCCTGTATCAGCTTGGAACAGTGCCTGTGTACTGGAGGTACTCAATAAATATTTATTGAATAAATGAATGAAAAGTCTATTTGTTCAAGGAGTACCAATATATTACTCATGTGTATTCCTTACCTCTTTCCTGATTTCCAAGCCCACATTCCCTCTTTGTTGTCTCTCCAGAAAATTTTGCCATCATTTTAATCTCAGCTTGGCTAGCTGAACTCATTATTTCTCTTAGCATTTCACTAAACCTTAGGTCTTCTGTGTTTCTGTTAACGGGAGACCCCCTGAAAGTTGGTTTTTTCTTCTTCACCATTTTTTCCTCCCATATAGTAAGTCGCTAAATCTAGTTGAGTGTGTCTCCTAAATCTTGCTCCCCTAGTCTTTATCAGTCACTACTTCTGCTTTAATTCAAGTATGAGTGTTTTACTCAATGTAGAAATCTACCACATAGTCTCCAACTCATTTTAGTAACTACTAACCATTTTAATTCTCAAGATGAGCTTTGCTCAGGTCACTGCTCTCTCAATAGACCTATGGCTTGTCTATTACCTACTGAACTAAGTAGGCAAAGAATCCAGAATTGGTGACTTGTTATTCTCTGCTCACTTTGACTCCTCTTTCTGTAATATCCACTTTCTCATAGTGAATTAAAACTGCTGCACCCTTCAAAGTATGAATATTATATTCTCTGCCACTTAAATTCTGGAGAGAAAACAGGACTAGAGATGAGGACATGGGACTGTACACACACTTTATATACCCATAAAGTATAGAGTTGTAGATCTTTCCTAATTCCTTAGCCAGAAGTAAATTTTCTCAAAGCAACAGATGCACCATTATCACTCTCTGACTTCTACTATAGTTAACTGTTCATGCTTCCTTTTCTACCATCGATTAGGAACTTCTGGGAACAAAGATTCATCATATTGAGTTATGAATTCTCCATCACCTAATTCCAGAGATATGCAAGAAACAGAAAAGGCAGTGAAAGCTTGGGATTGATTACCTGGTTTAAACCCGTTGGATGTCAGAATTGAAAGGAGCTCTAGGGGTCACCTTTCAACCTATTTATATACATTGGGAAAGTGAGGCCGATAGAGGGTATGACTCGTCCCAGTTCGCTGACCCTGAACAGAAACTAGACATCCCAATTCCCAAGCAGGACTTGCTATTAAATCTTTGTGTGTCCCTTCGCGATTTAGGGCTCTTGGGCTTTTCAACTCCGAGTCTTACCCTCTTAGTGACCCGCTCCTTTCTGCCTTCCCCTTAGGTCAGCAGAGTTCACCCATTCCAATTGCAATGCTCCGGGTTGCAGGAGAAGTTCAGCGCTAGGAGAGACTAGTTACGTCACCGCCGGCTCCTCCCATTGGTCCGGGCGGTGGAGCGCAGCGCCGTGACGTAAGACGCCCAAAGGGGCGGAGCGGTAAGGGGAAAGAGGAGGGAAGTAGGCCTACAACATGGCGGCTGCGGTACTGGCGGTGGCTACGGTGACGGCCTGGCCCGGGGCAGGCAGAGTTCGAGGTGGTGGCGTTCGCTCTCCCTAGGGGCCGTCAGGAGCTCAGCGGGGACCGAGCCTGGGAGGCCGGCCAGCGCCAGCACCTTTCGGCTTCGGGGACGGCGGCAGCAGCGGTGTTCAGGTAAGGGGGCCTCCCTTTGGGATGGGGGAAGAGGGGCGGAGTTGGGGGAGGGGGCCGGTACTGGGAGACTCGTAGAGGAGTGAACTAGGGGAAGGGCTGGGAGCCGATCCCGAGGAAAGGAGCCAGAGTTCGGGGGGTGGGAAGGAGAAGGAGGCCGGAGATCCGTGACTGGGGAGGATTCTGGGAGAAGGGTCAGAGGGGACCAGAGTTGAAGTGGCGGAGGGCAGATGGGATGCGAAAGAATGAGTTCGGATTAAGGGGACTAATACGCTACTGAAGACAGGCGCAGTATACACCTATTGGGTTGGCAGCTCATTGGGAACTAGAGGATGTCGGGGAGGGGACCCAGGTTATAGTAGAGAAGGTGAATGATGGGGAGTTGTGGGTGAGCTGGGGACTTAAGGTGTAGATTTAGTTCCCCCTGAGGCGATGAGATTAGGGATAAAAGGGGGAGACCAGACCAGGGGTGAATGCTCTTTGGGGATATCTTTTCTGGTCTTCTCTAGGTATGTTTATCTTGCCGTTTTTGTTTATTTCTTGGGTGGAGGCTTACCTATACAATTCACCTGGGCCTCAGAGACAGCTCCAGCTCTCTCGTGTTGAACGTCAAGTTTATAGTTTATTTGAGCTGCATCAGTGATCTCTGACCTTTGTGTTTGAGACCTTTGTGTTGCCACATGTAATTATTTCCAGACTAGCGTCTTAAAAGTATGACTGGACAGAAAAATACATTTTAATGTTAAACTGAAATAAAATATTGAGACTTTTTAGACACCACGGAGTGTTGCAAAACCAGATTTGGTGATTTAGTGAGCTATTAAATATATTGTTCTAACCCTGCTTACTAGTGCTTTGTCTCTTCTCAGTTATAATTATTATTTGAGGATTTGGATAGATAGGATAGGTACTCCTTTTGAATTTTGTCAGATATGATAATGAGAAAAACAGGCACTTTAGTTTTAGTGATAGATTAGCTCTTTCTAGTTAATGTCATAACTTAGTTAAAGTGAAAGTTTCTGTGTTATAACAAAGAATGTGAAATGTCCAAAGTCTAAAAGAATTACATTGTCAGCATTAACTTAATTTTAAGTGGCATTTTATAAATTAAGTTTTTGTTTCTAGTCCGTTTTATTCATTTTGTTATTTATTGAATACCTACTGTGTGTTACATTAATTAATAAGTAATTACAGTTATGGAAATGGGAAAGTTAATGTTTGTCTAGTGAGCGTCTCTATCACTGCACAGCAAATAATTTATTAATCTCCTATGGCCTCATTGGGAAAAATTATTTTAAAAATGAAGGCAGGCCGGGCACTGTGGCTCACGCCTGTAATCCTAGCACTCTGGGAGGCCAGGGCAGGCGGATTGCTCGAGGTCAGGAGTTTGAAACCAGCCTGAGCAAGAGCAAGACCCCGTCTCTACTATAAATAGAAAGAAATTAATTGGACAACTAGTACATATAGAAAAAATTAGCCGGACATGGTGGCGCGTGCCTGTAGTCCTAGCTACTGGGGAGGCTGAGGCAGAAGAATCGCTTGAGCCCAGGAGTTTGAGGTTGCTGTGAGCTAGGCTGACGCCATGGCACTCACTCTAGCCTGGGCAACAAAGCGAGACACTGTCTCAAAAAAAATAAATAAATAAAAATGAAGGCGAAGGAAGAAAAAGTATATGAATATAAAAACTTCCTTAGTTTCTGTTTTGATTAGTATTTAGGACTCTTTACCTCATCACAACATATTTTATGTATATCTGAAAGATTTTATTTTTCATTTTGATTTTGAAGAAGATAGTAATACTATCCTGAAAAGATAACATCAATGGTTGTTAGTGCACATTTTTTTGACTGGCAAATGTCACTTTATCTTGTGCATCTTTTATGCCCTTGACTGTGTATTTAAAATAAGGATCCTTGACTGGGTGTGGTGGATCACACATGTAATTCTAGCATTCTGGGAGGCTGAAGTGGGAGGATCTCTTCAGGTCAGGAGTTTGAGACCAGCCTGAGTAAAAGCAAGACCCTGTCTCTAGTAAAAATAGGAAAAATTAGCCAGGCTTGGAGGTTGTGTCAGGAGAATCACTTGAGCCCAGGAGTTTGAGGTTGCTGTGAGCTAGGCTGACACTACGGCACTCTAGCCGTGGTGACAGACTGAGACTCTGTCTCAAAAAAAAAAAAAAAAAAGCAAAAATCCTGAAGTTTGATGACTAAAATTTGTCCTAAATATTTTCAGCATTATAGTTGTATTATCATTAGCCCTGAGTGTAGATGCTAGAATTACAAATTTTTCCTGTTTTCTAATTATATTGTTGAATATATTGGGGTTTTTTAAAATGTAGATCGTTTTCCACAGACTAGCCCCCTCCCCAAAAAAGAAATACCATTCATTCATCATTAATCAGGTAGTTTTCTTTAGACAGTCTTTCTCAAGAAATGCAAAAGATAGTATGCAGTGCCTTAAAACATTAAATAAGCTTTTTCTTAGAATTAAAAAAACCTTGAGCTGAAAAGCAGCTTAGAAATCACCTGGGTTTAGTTTCCCACACAGTATGGGAATCCCTGCTTCTATGCCACAAAGACAAGTGAAAATCCATCCTCTTTTCCAGATTTCTTATAGGAAAAAATAGGATTTTTCAGAATTTTTTTTACAGGAAAAGTCCTTTCAGTTAGAAAAAGAAGCAAGCAGAATATTGTTCTCCCAACCTGTTGTGTAGAGTTTCCTATAATATTGGAAAATAATTTGAGTAATTTGAGTAAGAGTAATATTTTCCTATGAATGGAGTTATAATTTCAGGCTTTAAAAATTTTAGGTGAGGGTAGCAAGATTTACAAAGGGAAAGGTGCTAACGCTGGGTATATACTAATGAGCCAGGGTTGTTAAGCACTTTATAATAATCTCACTTAATCCTCATAGTTTGATTAGGTAGAAAGATTGAGATATGCATGCTTTTTATGTATTGAGGAAACTGAGAATCAGATAGGTTGAATAGCTTACCTAAAGTTACAGTAATAAAATGGTAGAGTCTGAATTTGAACTCATCTCTGTCCAACCTCAATGCCCACATTATATCTGTTGTACCATTTTCCCCCTCTTAGGTGGTCGCAGGGCCATTCCAACTCCAATAAAGTATAAGCACTGGTTTTCTTTTTCTTTTTTTTTCTTTTTGTTTTCTCATTCACTCACTGACTTTCTTCACTGATTTTCAATTACCACCATTTTAAACTACTTGTTTTTATTGAAATAGTATTACTGGAATGATAAATAGTTTATTAAAATTTTAGTCACTTATGATGTTGTCAGCATTCTAGAAGGAAATGAATACTTGAATATTTTATACTTCACAAAATAAACCTGATAAACTGGTTAAGGGACTAAAAGTTTTCTTTTTCATATTGCTGAGTCAAATGGGACACAGTTCATCAAGGGCCAAAATTTGTATTTGGCAGTAATCTGCGTGTGTTCTCAAGAATGCTTGATTGGTCATCATCAGTTGATGCTTACCAAACACTTAAGTAATTGAGTCACTGAATTGGCTCATGGTAATTGGAAATCTTGTGGTTACTGAGTCAGGAGCCAGCAGTGTATGTTTTGGTTGCTTCACTTCCTCCCTAACACTTGATATTGTCAGACTTTTAAATTATTTTTCTAATCTGGTGGGTTTGAAATGGAATTTATTGTGTTTTTATTAACATTTCCTGAAGTTAGGCACCTTTTCTTATGTTAATTGGCCATTTGTGCTTCTGTGAAGTGTGTATTCAAGTTTTTTGCCTATTTTTATTTAGGTTTGTTTCTCTTTTTCTGATTGATTTTTAAAAAAGAGTTCTTTATATATTCTGGATACTAATTATTTGTTAATTTATAGGTTACAAATATCCTTTCCAATTTGTGACTTGGTTTTCATCTCTTCATGGTCTTCTGATGAAAAAAGTTCCTAATTTTAATGAACTGAATTTTTCAGTTTTTTTCTTCAATGGCTTGTACTTTTTGTTTCATATTTAGGAAATCCTTCTTTGTTGCCAGGCATGCTATTTTAATAAATACAGCAGTATATCTATTATTAGATACCATCTATCTATATGTATATATATATTTTTTTTTTCTGAGACAAGAGTCTCACTCTGTTGCCCAGGCTAGAGTGCCATGGCCTCAGCCTAGCTCACAGCAACCTCAAACTCCTGGGCTCAAGCAATCCTCCTGCCTCAGCCTCCCGAGAAGCTGGGACTACAGGCATGTGCCATCATGCCCAGCTAATTTTTTCTATATATTTCTAGTTTTTCAGCTAATTTCTTTCTATTTTTTTAGTAGAGATGGCGTCTTGCTTTTGCTCAGGCTGGTCTCGAACTCCTGAGCTCAAATGATCCGCCAGCCTCAGCTTCCCAGAGTGCTAGGATTACAGGTGTGAGCCACCGTGCCTGGCCTTTCTGAAATATTTTTAAGTAAATTATAGATATTTCACCAACAAATAATTATATAATTTTTTTAAAAAATGAGGACATTTTACTTTATAAGCACAACTCTGTTATTCCCAACCATTAACAGTAATTCCCTAATATTATACCAGTACTTATTCAGATTCTTCTCTAGTCCACTAAATGTCTTTACAGATCCATAATGCAATTCTATACTACTCAGAATTAGGCCAAACTACACAGATTAAGAGCACAGTCATTCAGAAGATTGCTTTGAATTCAGACACCAGTCACAAACTTGATGGGTACCAGGCTACTGAAACAACTGGCTGCAAATTTAGGGGTTCCCATTTTCCCATTACTCCCTTGTTGCTAGAATAACTCATGGAACTCCGAAAGTGTTATACTTAGGATTATAGATTTTTTTTTTTGGTTTTGTTAAATGGCAAACGAATATAAAATCAGGACCAGCCAAAAGAAAAGATACATAGAGCAAGGTCTGGGAGGGTCCCAAACATGAAACTTCGGTTTGGTATTAAGAGTTTTTTTTGTTTGGTTGTTTTTTTGACTTGCATTACATACCCATGACTGATTAAATCACAAAGGCTACAAAGTTGAATTCAATCACCATTTTCACTGGGGAAATTTAGAGGGTATCTTGCAGGGACAAAGTCTGGCCAAATTCTTTTTTATAAAAGATGGTTTGTTCAGTCCTGGATCCAGTTAAGACTACTTACTGTTTTGGGTTGATTTATCTTTTAGGTTTCTGTTTTTTAGGTATTTTTTAAATGAGAATTTTATTTTATTTCTTTATTTTTTTAGAGACAGAGTCTTGCTCTGTTGCCTAGAGTGGAGTGCAGTGGTGCAATCACAGTTCAGTGTGAACTCCAACTTCTTGGCTAGAACGATCCTCCTGGCTCAGCCTCCTGGGTAACTAGGATTACAGCACACACTATCACACTGGGCTAATTTTTTTTTTTTTTTTTTTTTGAGACAGAGTCTCACTTTCTTGCCCAGGCTAGAGTGAGTGCTGTGGCGGCAGCCTAGCTCACAGCAACCTCAAACTCCTGGGCTCAAGCAATCCTTCTGCCTCAGCCTCCCGAGTAGCTGGGACTACAGGCATGTGCCACCATGCCCGGCTAATTTTTTCTATATATATTAGTTGGCCAATTAATTTCTTTCTATTTATAGTAGAGATG
>VSMD01115946.1:0-49795 GCA_008750895.1 Mirza zaza | reverse complement strand
TATATATTAGTTGGCCAATTAATTTCTTTCTATTTATAGTAGAGACGGGGTCTCGCTCTTGCTCAGGCTGGTTTTGAACTCCTGACCTCGAGCAATCTGCCCGCCTCGGCCTCCCAGAGTGCTAGGATTACAGGCGTGAGCCATCGCCCGGCCTTTTTTTTTTTTTTTTTTTAAAGACAGAATCTCACTTTGTTGCCCAGGCTAGAGTGAGTGTCGTGGCATCAGCCTAGCTCACAGCAACCTCAAACTCCTGGGCTCATGCGATCCTTCTGTCTCAGCCTCCGGAGTAGCTGGGACTACAGGCATGTGCCACCATGGCCGGCCAATTTTTCCTAAGAGGAGACTAAGTCCTTCAAACATAAGATCTTAAGAGGAAAAACTGTGACTACCATTTCAAAGGAGCAACAGTTCTGACAACAATTCATCGTTAAGTTACCTCAGGAGCACACAGCCAATTTTGATTTAAATTCTGAAGAGTGGTACTGAGAAAATGTCTTTAAGTATTTGAGTTGATATAGTATTTTCCATTCTCTCAAAAAAAAGTTTAACTTACCTATGCAGCATAAATCTGAAGATTATACATTCAAGAGAAGATTTGAATTGCTCATGCAACCAATGTTATAAATTCTAACTTATAGGGCCTCTAAAGCAAACATTTTCAGGAAAGGTCTTCTTACACTTTGTTGACTACAAATTAAACACTTCTCTAGTTGTTACCTGGAATCCTAGGATGGAATGATGGAATGAGTGCTATGTACTCCTAAGCATGTAATTTTGTTTTGTTTTTTTATTTTTGAGACAGGGTCTCACTCTGCTGCCTAGACCAGAGTGCAGTGGCATCAGCTTAGCTCACAGCAACCTCAAACAATCCTCCTGCCTCAGTCTCCTTAGTAGCTAGGACTACAGACACGTGCCACCATGCCCAGCTAATTTTTTCTATTATCAGTTGCTTCGCTAATTTTTTTTCCTCTATTTTTAGTGGAGAGGAACCTCGTTCTTGCTGGTCTCAAACTCCTGACCTCAAGTGATCCTCGTGCCTCCCAGAGTGCTAGGATTACAAGCGTGAGCCACTACACCTGACCCAATCTTGACATTTCTATTAAGCTTTCCCTTTAAAAACACTTAAATTGTATGTATGCCAATATGCTGAACTCAAGAGACATGTCAAACTGGTATCTCTAAAGCTCCCCCTTCCTTTGCCCCTACACACATACACACACAGAGGGTTAAATGGATTCTCTTCCTAATCTCCTGTTTCTTTAGTGGTCCTACAACTTTCCTAATATACAACTCAAAATCTTTATTATCTTTGAATCCTCTTCTCTCATGCCTTCTACATTCCAATCTGTCAAAATATCAAGAACTGATGGAGCAGGGCACGGGAGTGCTTGTCTGCAGTTCCAGCTATTCAGGAGACTCCTATTCAGGAGTATCTCGAGTCCAGGAGTTTGAGGCCAGCCTGGGTAGCATGGCAGGACCCCGTCTCAAAAACAACACAAAACAAAAAAGAACTTGACGATTATTCCTTTGCAATATTTTTTCCATCTCTTCCTTTTTTTCTTCCTAGTCTCCCTGCTGATATCTAAATTCAGGCCTATAGTAGTAATAATTCAGACTTGAACTCTAGTAACCAATGTCTCTTTTCTTAAAGCTACACACCGTTGTCTTCCTAAAAATGCTGTTTTCATCATTTTCCCACTGAACAGTAAGCCACATCATTGCAGGGATTCATTTACCTTTGAACACTAATTACTTAGGCACAGTACAATCTGTTATATAGTATACATTTAATTAAACAATGCTTGTTGAATTAATTAATGAATACATAAATCTCATCAGTCTCCTTCTCAAAACTTTCATCAATGTCCCACTATGCCACAACAGAAAGTGCAAACTCAAGTACCTTACAGGGGCTAGATAGGAAATGTAAATGAATAAAGGTATCTGTAAAACAGGAAGTGGCAGGGACTGTGGCAAACTGGAGAGTACAGGTTCCCACCACTGGGAATTGCTGTTCCCACCAATTGCTGCCACAATGGAATGTAAGCCCCATATTGCCAGGTTTTCTGATTTTTCAAGATAAGCTGAAAGCATAGATTTCTTTGTAAAATCTGCTGTTTTTTAAAGGGTGACAATAAATTCCACTTAAAACCCAAAAAACCGCCGGGCGTGGTGGCTCACGCCTGTAATCCTAGCACTCTGGGAGGCCGAGGCGGGAGGACTGCTCAAGGTCAGGAGTTCGAAACCAGCCTGAGCAAGAGTGAGACCCCGTCTCTACTATAAATAGAAAGAAATTAATTGGCTAACTAATATATACAGAAAAAATTAGCCGGGCATGGTGGCGCATGCCTGTAGTCCCACCTACTCGGGAGGCTGAGGCAGCAGGATTGCTTGAGCCCAGGAGTTTGAGGTTGCTGTGAGCTAGGCTGACACCACGGCACTCACTCTAACCTGGGCAACAAAGCGAGACTCTGTCTAAAAAAAAAAACCCAAAAAACCACCATGCAGGCCAAACAAAACACATCTATGGGCCAAATCTAGCCTTCCAGTCACAAGTTGGTGACTCTAGTCTGCAGGATAAAAGACAAATTCCTAGCCTAACATTCTAAGTCCTCTACTATGAGTTCCCAGCCTATTAATTTCCAGTTTTTTTGCCTGCCACTTCCATACAATAATCCTCTGCTCTGGTCTAGTGATTCTCACACTTTAGCATGCATCAGAACCACCTGGGGGGCCTTGTTAAAACATAGATTGCTGGGCCTCATTGCCAGCAGTTCTGATTCAGTAAGTCTCAGGTGAGGCCTGTGAAACTGCATTCATAATAAATAAGTTACCATGGATGTTGATGCAGCTGGTCTGCTGACCACACTTTAGGAACCACTGCTCTAGTTAAACTACTTTTTTTGGTTTTTTTTATAGACTACAGGTCTCGTTGCTGTCACCAAGGCTAGAGTACAATGATGCAATCATAGCTCACTATAACCTTGAACTTCTGGCCTCAAGCGTCTCCTCCCAAAGTGCTGGGATTATAGGTGTGGACCTTGCCCAGCCTAATTAAACTACTTATCTCAAGCACATTCTGAATTTTGCTCACATTGTTCTACCTTCCCTCTCCATTCAGTCCATCTTCTGTAAACTTTGGCTTACTAAGACAATATTAAATGCCTCCAAATTCCTCTAGCACTTAAGGTCTATGTCATCTCCTCTTTATCACTGCTTGGTATATTAACTGTTTGTGTATAGGTGCCAATGAGGTTGTGTATTCCCAGAGATGAATGTCTGAGTCAGAGCCTTCTATACCTAACTGTAAGCAACTTGAGGGCAGTGGCCCTCTTCTATCCCCAACTGTGCCCCTCACGCTATCAGAGAGCCCAGTATACAGTTATTACTCACTAAACATTTCTCGAATGAATGAATGGTTGAGAGATCCACGATATGAAAGTATACACAAGGCCAGGCGCGGTGGCTCACGCCTGTTATCCTAGCACTCTGGGAGGCCGAGGCAGGAGGATTGCTCAAGGTCAGGAGTTTGAAACCAGCCTAATCAAGACCCCGTGTCTACCAAAAATAGAAAGAAATTAATTGGCCAACTAATATATACAGAAAAAATTTGCCGGGCATGGTGGCGCATGCCTGTAGTCCCAGCTACTTGGGAAGCTGAGGCAGAAGGATTGCTTGAGCCCAGGAGTTTGAGGTTGCTGTGAGCAAGGCTGATGCCACGGCACTCACTCTAGCCTGGGCAACAAAGTGAGACTATGTCTCAAAAAAAAAAAGAAAAGAAAAGAAAGTACAGACAAGTGGGCCTGAAATTTGGGTATGTAAGTTTTGTTACAAAACTTTTTTTGTTTTTGAGTCTCGCTGTTGACCTGGGTAGAGTGCAGTGGCATCATCATAGTTCACTGCCCTCTCAAACTCCTGGGCTCAAGCAATCCTCCTGCTTCAGCTTCCTGAGTAGCTGGGACTACAGGCGTGTGCCACCACACCTGGCTAATTTTTCCTCTTTTTGGTAGACACAGGGGTCTTGCTCTTGCTAAGGCTGGTCTCCAATTCCTGACCTCAACTGATCCTTCCACCTTGGCCTCCCAGAGTGCTAGGATTACATGTGTGAGCCACCGAGTCCAGCCTGAGAATTTGTCAGCATGGACAACTAATAAAAATGGGATATTTTGCAAATAAACTGCCAATAGTTAATAATTATTAACTATTGTGCATATATATATAGTATATTATTAACATCTTGTATATAAATAAAACTTTGAATGTTAAAAACTGATCTAAAATTGGTAAGATTAAATCCTTGACCTTCGTGACTTCTTATAATGCCCCTGCAGGGATGTAAACTAGTCTTAATATCATATACAATATCTAGTTAATGGAATTCTGTATTTGTAGCACATGCAATAAAAAAGTAGGATGAAGTAACTACCTTCCATGATATTCAGAGACATTGATCAGTCCCTTCGGACAGTTTGGAAAATAATATATTTATACAGGATTCCAAAGGCTGTGTAAAAACAAAATCTAAAGTTGTTCACCTAGTCTCTTCCACCTATAGAGCAGCATCTGCTATTACTTGATTTCAAGGATGATTTATGAGGAGAAACTTGTTCCCCAAGATAAACCAGAATAAAGCCATATCACTTTACAAAGTAAACCTAGTTTTAGAACTACTAGAAGAAAAAATTAGAAATACTATCTATGTTGATACATAATAGTCCTAAATTCTATATATAGCCTGTTGAACAACTCCACACTTGATGCAACTACAATCAATGGAAAAGACAAAAATTAGCATCATTTGGCAAAAGAGAATCAAATTCAGAAAACAAACAAAAAACCCACAAAACCACTGCTCAGAAGCACATGAATTACAGTTACAACTTTAAGCTAGCAGAGATGTTATCTTACATCTGGATACTTGCTCTACTTACCAGGACCATAATGTTCTTGTCTGTGTAACGATTCAGCCAAGATACTCCATATTTCTTTGCTGATCATGCACGAACTTGGAAAACTAGGGAGGAAAAGAATTACAAAACTAAGTCAACAAAACACTAAGTGGCTTATTTCAAGTTTAAAAACAATGAAACAAATCAAATTTATTTAGCAAAGTAATCCCTGAAACTTCATAGTAAAGCTACCTACCAGCAATTGTGAAGGAAATGCTATCAGATGAATTGCTAAATAGCAACTTCCTACCATATTATTTATACCAACAGATGACTGAATAGTTCTTTGGTAGAGAAGCTGGCGATTCAGAAGACTGTAGATCAAGCGTCCTCAAACTACAGCCCGAGGGCCACATGCCACCCGCCTAGGACATTTATCCAGCCTGCCACGTGTTTTTGCCACTGGTGCCTGTCCTGCTTAGCAGCCAACTCATCCCTGGCCCACAGTGCACACTCTCCAACGGTCTGAGGGACAGTGAACTGGCCCCTGTTTATAAAGTCTGAGGATCCCTGCTGTAGATTCTAGAACCACCTCTACCAAAGTATGAAATCTTAGCATTGCTCTTAGCCATATTCATGTAAAAAGTTTTACCTACAAAATCAAACTTAGTCAATAAAAAAAAGTATGACACAATAAACTACAAAACACTGTAAGATACTATATTAATAATCTTGTTACAGCCTATTTATGTTTATAAATGAATCTGTAGGCCTGTATTCAAATAAGAAAAACCTTGGACTTTTATATTATAAAGTAACCAATTTTTAGAATGAATTTCAAAGGTATAGCCTGTGACAGACGATCCCCTATTCTTTCTTTTCTATAAGTTACCAACAGGGTACATTTTTAGAATCTTAAACATGCAAAATTAATTGCAACTTTATAGATTGCATGTCAGAGGTAACCCCTTCAATAAATGTATGGTAATTCCATCTACGGACCCAAAGGAGTGTGACATACAAATAGAGAGAAAAATGCACTAGAAATACAGTAAGAATAAGCCACCATCATGCTAGCAGATGGTATGTCCAAAAAGGTTTTCAGGGCTCATGACCAAATCAGCATGTTTCCTCCAATCACAGAATTCAGAAACGCAGACCACTTAAGTGGGAAAAAAAAGGGAAGGGGGAAGATTAGAGCTCAAAGACTTCGGGAAGGGGTGTAGGGATTAAGTTCTCCCTAGAAACATGCAGGAGGATCAACGATATTTTAAAGAAATTTTAAGTTTAATTTGAAGGCAGAGCAGAACTTCAACCACAAGTCTCTCAACTATTGGCTTGGCACTCAGAATACCGTATCTCCTCAGTGACTCACCGGCTGATTCTCATTGACTGAAGGCATAATCAGAGCTCCTCCTCCAACAAATTAGAATACTTTTGAGTACACTCCTTTTAAGAGGTATATTTGGAATTAAAAACAAAAAACAAAACAAGAGCTTTCAACTTTATACAACTTGTTTAAAAAAAAAAAAAAAAAACGGGACTGTGGAAGTGTGAGCTGTTAGCTGTTAGCGAATGGGAACCTGGGGGCCGGTTTTGGGCGGGAAGAGTCCGCCACACAGCACAGCGTGGGGCCCGAGGACCCTCCTTCCGACCCGAAGGCAGCGCCAAGCTCCTGGGGGTCCGTGCGCGCTGGCTTTAGGAGGCTGGCAGCCTCGCCCTCCACCCGCCGCCCTTGGGAAAGTCCTCAACTGCCTATCAAAAACCGTTTGGCCTGGGACGTCCATTAGCTGCGCTACCCCTTACAGAATCAGCCAAGAGTTAGAAGCCAGGAAAGGGAGACTAAAAGCAAAAGAGCCGGACAGTGCCCGGAGCGGCAGAGGCGAGGCAGGGGCGGGGGTCAGGCAGCTGCGACCACGCTGGCTGCGGCGTGGAGGGAAGGGAGGATGCGACCCGCGAGTGAGACGGGAAACGCTGCAAAACCGCTGCGGTTGGACGACCGGGAACGGGCGGACCCGCGGGGAACTAAGCCTCCTGAGGTGAGGGCGCCTCGCCAGCCGCACCGGCTGGCCTTGCTGGACGCCGCGCCGCCGCCCCGGGCTGGCCCGCTCCTGCCTCCCCGCCCGCCCAGCCAGGGCCCGGGGTTGGCTCGGGCGCCGCCGCCGCCGCTCGCACACTCACCGCGCGCGGGCCGCCCCGGCGCGGCCGCCCGCCGCCCTCGGCGCGACCTCCGCCCCGCCCCCCGCGGCCCGGGCTCGCGCGGCGGCGCCTGGGCCACGTCACGGGCGCGTGCGCTGTCCGCGCGCAGGCAACCGCCCGGGCGGGACGTTACCCGCTTGGCGTGCAGGTTTCCTTAGAGACCGAACCGGCCCGGGCTGCGGTGGCGGTGGCGGCTGAGCAGCCACCACGGCCGTGAGGCTGGAGAAGCCAAGATGCCGGCGAAGGGAAAAGACAAAAAGAAAAGCAAGAGCAAAAGCAAAAACAAAAGCAAAAACAAGTAAGAAGAAGCCGCCCCGGGGCCCCCTCTCCCTGGACCTGCCCTCCAGGCATTTCGAGTCTGCCGGCTGCCTAACTGGAGCCCTACCTGCTGGTCAGCTCGGACCCCCTCTCGCTCTCCCTGCTTGTGAGGATTATAGCGCCCATTGCTCATTCTTGTTTGCCCCTAGCCTGACAGATCTCTACTATGTGATTGAGATGGTGTTGAAGATCTAGAGGATGTTAAGGAGTTCCCTGTGCGTTTCTAGAGATCCCTTTTGGTTCAAGGGGAAAACCTAAATAATTTGACTAAATTGGGTAATTGTTGAGGTTTCCCCAAACTAAATGAACCAATGAGGTGGGTATTGCTCTAGCACTAACCTCTTGCAGACCTCGAGTTGCTGCTAGATTGCCACTTGACCCATTGAGTGACCACAGTGGTTTCTGGACATATTGGAGTCATACATGGTGTCCAGCAACACCGCATGTGGGACCGCAAGGGTGTCCCCAAACTTGTGATGTTTATAAAGTAAGTATTAAGACAGTAATTCATGCTAAATACAGAAAGTTTGGGAAACATGGGAAGTAACAAAGGAGAAAACAAGTCACCTATAATTCTATCATTCAAAGATAATCGCTACTATTATTTTGGGATATTCTTATATTTTCTTTATAAAATAATAGCCCAATGTACATACTTAGATGTCGCTCTTTTTCTTCCTATGTATTAATATTTACTGAAAGGGTGAACAAATGACCCAAAGGACACATTTCACACACAGGCTGTGTGGGAGCAACATGGCTGGTTTATTCACCCTGGTGTGGGTGGCCTGAGTCAGAAAAGAGAGTCAGCACAGAAGGGGGTTTAGTGAAGGTTTTTTGTTTTGTTTTTTTGAGACAGAGTCTCACTTTCTTGCCCAGGCTAGAGTGAGTGCCGTGTCATCAGCCTGGCTCACAGCAACCTCAATCTCCTGGGCTCAGCGATCCTACTGCCTCAGCCTCCCAAGTAGTGAGGGTTTTTATAAATGGGGATAGTCTACCCCCTCCCACCTGCCCTGTTCAGTTCTTTGTTTCTGGGCCAAACTGGCAGATGAAGAATTGCTTCCTGCTACGTGCAGCAGAGGACAGTGAGCAGAACAGCTGCTTGTAGAAAATTCTTCTTCAACGACCAACTTCTTCTACCCCTTTGCCCCAGTCGAATCCATCCATCCTGCTGTTCAGGCATCTTCCTTATCAGGAGAGCTAGGGAGGGATAGCCTTGGTCTCCATCAGGGAGGGAGGGGGAAGGAATGCTGGCTGTAGCCCTTCGCCAGATCTACAAAGTCCAGGAACTCCCCAGACTCCTGTGGCTATTGTTTTACAATCCCAAGTTTTGCATTAATCACATTCTGTCCTATACATACTTTTCGGGTTCCCACCTGCAATAAACCTAACATTTACGATGTGATTTTTTTTTTTAACATAACTGCATAGTTAGCACTTTTTAAAGTGCTATACATTCTGGAACACACTAGCATGTGTTTTCTCGTTTTGCTCATGCATTGTTAGGACATGTGTGAATAGTGAGAATACTGACAGTAACAGATCTTATTCCTTGGATTTTTCTGTGACCCATCGCTTGAGAAACCTAGCTTTGTTTCTACAGTCAGTATTAGTGGTCCTCCTATTGGAAGTGTCTAATTTCTTGCATCAAATAATGCAAGCTACTTAGACCTGATACCTTCAGGGAACAATAGGATTATTGTAGCAAGGCATTCCATCACTAATGCTTAAAGTGTGCTGAAAGGTAAATCAACCATATCACAGGCCAGGGAGTTTGGTATGGAGCTGGCTTTAATTTGAAGAGGGCAAAAGGTGAAAATGGGAGTGGAAAGGGACTGAGAACCAGGAGTTGAGGGGTAGATATGGAGGATGATAGTATACAAAGGTCAACACATATATACGTGTCAGAATATTTAGAATTCAACTACAAGTGAAGTCTTCATATATGTTATCTATATTTATATATTACTGCCTTCCACATACAAGGGATAGTGTTTTATTAATGCTCATATGGTAAATCTTTATTTTGAAAAATCTCTTATCACTTTAATCTTTGAATCCATTGTTTTAAAAAAATTTCTTGTCCACCTCCTTACAAATGATTATGGTTTGTTTCTTAGGCATCCAGTGCACTGTGGCACCAGCTGATAAAATATTTAACATACCTGTCCTATTTAACATACCTGACTATTTGTTGGGAAAATATGATTGAGGAATTAATGAGATGTGGCTCAAAAGACCATTATTTTATTATATCCCCCTGTATTACTGTATTAAAGACAGAAACAGGAGTTTGCAGGTTTTAGCCTGAAGGAATGTATGGACTCAGTGGTTCACTTATTAGAGGCTGCTATCATGGGAGAACTCTTAAATCTCCAGTAGGGATGTTTTCCAGGAAGGCTTCCCAATATCTCAAAATCTGTGAGCTTCCCTGTGTCTTGAAAAAAAAAACAAGGCAAATATGGCCCACAGGATGGGAGCGGGAGACAATGAGTACACTGAGATGCACCCCTATGGTTATAAGCAACCTGTTTATTAGAGATGGAGTTCCTGCTCTCTCCTGTCTGTCCACCTTTAAGTCCACAATAACTAATCAAAGAAATATAGAGTCACTATACCTCTTTTGTTATACCTTTGGTAATTGACAACTACCTCTTAGAAGTTAGCCCCTGAAAGACTTTGTACCTGTTCACCTAAATAGATTAGAAGCCCTTTGAGAGGACTTTTGACCGCAACCCACTACCTGTATCCCCTAGCAACTGCATTCCCTGATATGCAAATATGTTTCCCTGACAACTGGTAATTGATGTCTTCAATTATAAAAACCTGTATGAATCTAACCATATTGCTGCATTCATGGGGATCACCAGCCTCCTGAGTACCCCGCTGTGTTACATCTGATCTTTTAATATAAAACTATAAACTATACTTTAGTCTCTGTGTATTCTTTTATTCTTTCTATTTCCTACCTATCGATTTCTTTATCCTCTGTGACAACTCCTATCTTAGGAACTTGGCTCTGTGGGAGAAGTAGCTAATCTCAGAGAGGCAGAGGCAAGCATCTGGGGTGAGAAGAGAGTAAAAAGAGGCCAGGAACAAGTCTCACTTTGTTGACTGGGCTAGAGTGCTGTGGTGTCAGCCTAGCTCACGGCAACCTGAAACTCTTGGGCTCAAGCAATCCTCCTGCCTCAGCCTCTCGAGTAGCTGGGACTACAGGAGCCCTCATAAGGAAATGAAGACCCAAAGACACAAAGTTGAACACTTACATACTGAATTGGACAAAGAACCGTTTCTGCTTTTGCTAAGAGGGCATCCATGACCCTGATGGTGTTTTCATTCAAAATCAAGTGATTTATTGCCTTTATTGGTTAACTGAACAAATTCAGAGATGTGGTCTTGCACTGTCACCCAGGCTAGAGTGCAGTGGTGCAATCACAATTCTCTGTAACCTCGAACTCCTGAGCTCAAGTAATCCTCCCACCTCAGCCTGCAAAGTCGCTGGAAATACAGCATGTAGAGTCCATGAAGCACAGGACAATAAAGCTTCCTACTCATATCACCAGAAGGATCTCTTTGAAAGATTCACCAGGGGAGTATAAGAGAATCATTTGAAGCATCATGTGTTGAAACAACAGAAGTCCATTCATCTGTGCACTAACTACAAACAGAGTTACAATGTTTTCAATTCTCTGAGCTCCAGGAATCCAGGGGAGTGAGTTGAAATCTGAAAATGTGGCCATGGACTGGTTCCTGGTGTTGGATTATGCACATTCTTTTTGCCTGGGGGACCTTGCTATTTTATATAGGTGGTCACTTGGTACGAGATAATGACCACCCTGATCACTCTAGCCAAGAACTGTCCAAGATTCTGGCAAAGTTTGAACGCTTAAAGCAGCAGAATGAAGACTTGAGGCGAATGGCTGAATCTCTCTGGATACCAGAAGGTCCCATTGATCAAGGACCGGCTATAGGAAGGGTACGTGTTTTAGAAGAGCCACTTGTTAAGGCCAGAGAACAGATTGAAAATTACAAGAAACAAACCAGAAATGGTCTGGAGAAGGATCATGAAATCCTGAGGAGAGGAGGATAGAAAATGGAGCTAAAGAGCTCTGGTTTTTCCTATAGAGTAAACTGAAGAAATTAAAGAGCTTAGAAGGAAATGAACTCCAAAGATTCGCACATGAATTTCTTTTGGATTTAGGACATCATGAAAGGTCTATAATGACGGATCTATACTACCTCAGTCAGACAGATGGAACAGGTGATTGGCAGGAAAAAGAGGCCAAAGATCTGACAGAGCTGGCCCAGTGGAGAATAACATATCTTCAGAATCCCAAGGACTGCAGCAAAGCCAAGAAGCTGGTGTGTAATATCAACAAAGGCTGTGGCTATGGCTGTCAACTCCATCATGTAGTCTACTGCTTCATGATTGCATATGGCACTCAGCGAATGCTTATCTTGGAATCTCAGAATTGGTGCTCTGCCACTGGTGGATGGGAGACTGTGTTTAGACCTGTAAGTGAGACATACACAGATCTGGCATCTCCACTGGACACTGGTCAGGTGAAGTGAAAGACAAGAATGTTCAAGTGGTCAAGCTCCCTATCATAGACAGTCTTCATCCACATCCTCCCTATCTACCCTTGGCTGTACCAGAAGACCTTGCAGATCGACTTGTACATGTCCATGGTGATCCTGCAGTGTGGTGGGTGTCCCAGTTTGTCAAATACTTGATTCGCCCACAACCTTGGCTAGACAAAGAAATAGAAGAGGCCACTAAGAAGCTTGGCTTCAAACATCCAGTTATTGGAGTCCATGTTAGATGCACAAAGTGGGAACAGAAGCTGCCTTCCATCCCATTGAGGAATACATGATGCATGTTGAAGAACATTTTCAGCTTCTTGCATGCAGAATGCAAGTAGAGAAAAAAAGAGTATATTTGGCCACGGATGACCCTTCTTTATTAAAAGAAGCCAAAATGAAGTACCCCAATTATGAATTTATTAGTGATAATTCTCTTAGCTGAACTACATAATCGATATATAGAAAATTCACTTAGGGGTGTGATCCTGGATATACATTTTCTCTCTCAGGCAGACTTCTTAGTGTGTACTTTTTCATCCTAGGTATGTCGAGTTGCTTATGAAATCATGCAAACACTGCATCCTGATACTTCTGCAAACTTCCATTCTTTAGATGACATCTACTATTTTGGGGGCCAAAATGCCCACAACCAGATTGCCATTTATCCTCATGAACCTCAAACTTAAGATGAAATCCTCCTGGAACCTGGAGATATTATTGGTGTGGCTGGAAATCATTGGTATGGCTATTCTAAAGGTGTCAACAGAAAACTGGGAAGGACGGGCCTATATCCCTCCTACAAAGTATGAGAGAAGATAGAAACTGTCAAGTACCCCACATATCCTGAGGCGGAGAAATAAAAGTTCAAATGGAAGGAGATGGACAACCAAACTCAGTTGAAACCATTTGAGCCAAACAGTAGATGAAGAAGGTCCTGACCTAACAACATGTGGTTCAATGAGTAGACACCTTCAGCACCAAGAGCAGCAGAGGCTTCAGTTGGTGGAATTCCTCTTTAACAAGGGCTGAAATGCCCTCAAATCCATGCACAGTACAGTAAGGTACTCACATATAACATGCAAAAAGGTTGTTTTCTACTTTGCCCCTTCTTTCAATATTATGTCCCCATAAAAAAAAAAAACTGCCACATTGTGTAATTTAAGTAACACAGACATTTTGTGTGAGACTTCAAATATGGTGCCTATATCTGAGAGACCTTTGTGACCTATTGAGAAGTCCAGAACAGCTCCCTTCTTGGGGGAAGTTGATTCTTAGTCAGTGGTGGTACTATGACCACTGAATTCACTCCCACCAACAAATGCAGAATGAGAATGGATGTTTTTTCCTTTGTAAGGTTGTCCGGATTTTTTAAGTAATTCCATCAGTTCATCTACCTCGTCATTAATAAGTGAAGGATACATCAGAAAATAAAATATTCACTCTCCATTAGAAACTTTTGTAAAACAATGCTATAGGGGAATGACATTATATTTTCCTGGTTTAAGAATTAAATTTAGTAATATATGTGCTCTGCCCAGAGCGTTTAAAAGTAATGTGCTCCGGACAAGGTCCCTGTGATAAACAAGGCTGTTGCCTAGAGGCATAACAAAGGACCTGAGCTGCAAGTAAGCAAGAGCTGCCCAGCCTCACAGCAATGGGGGTCTGGAGGCCACACGATAAACACATTGTTCCTGTGATTGCTGCTTGAGCCCCATAAGATGGCTGGTTAGTCAATGACGGGTAAGACCTCTCAAGGGAGGGGCAACCTAAGCCAGGTACAGCCGCCAGGGATCAGCCTAAGATCTTAGGAGATCACCCTAAGAGAAACTGGGGACAAAAAATGCCCCCTGTGGTTGCTTTGCCCATCCTTGCTAATCTTGGTCTGTGATCTATGCCTGGCGCCTAGAGCAACCACCTGGAAACCTTGAGTCAGGGGGCATCTGACATGTTCCAGAATTTATGGCCATTGCTAAAATGCCTGGGTGGTTACATATATAGAACTAACTTTATTTTTATTTATTTATTTTTTTTGAGACGGAGTCTCACTTTGTTGCCCAGGCTAGAGTGAGTGCCATGGCGTCAGCCTAGCTCACAGCAACCTCAAACTCCTGGGCTCAAGCAATCCTCCTGCCTCAGCCTCCCGAGTAGCTGGGACTACAGGCATGGACCACCATGCCTGGCTAATTTTTTCTATATATATTAGTTGGCCAATTAATTTCTTTCCATTTATAGTAGAGACAGGGTCTCGCTCTTGCTCAGGCTGGTTTTGAACTCCTGACCTCGAGCAATCCACCCGCCTCGGCCTCCCAGAGTGCTAGGATTATAGGCGTGAGCCACCGTGCCCAGCCTAGAACTAACTTTAATTTTTTAAAATATAAAAATAAAATTGACCCGGTATATTATTACTCGAGTCAACTGTCTTTATATGTGTGTCCACGTTTTTGTGTTCTGTGTTTTTGTTTTGTGTTCTGTGTTCATCCTCCATCCTGTAAACAGACCTCGACACAATGCCATGAACAAATTCTTTAGTATGTAATGTTTCTGGACATTCTCTTTGATAACAAAAAATAAATTTTAAAAAGAAAAAAAAAATAAGTAGCTACTCTCCTCTCAAGTATGCCTCAACTACTCTCCCCTACAACTATTGACTTGATCTTTTGTCCAAGGCCTGACTAAAACAAAGACAAAAACACTCCACAACAAAACTGGAGGGTGGAGTGGGTAGGAGATTTCAGGTGCACTATGACTGTATATTAGCCTCATGCAGAAGGGGAACAAAGGTAATGGGTTTGCAGTAGAGAGAACCAAGGTCCAGCACTCAGTGAGTAGGAATAGAAAAGAGAGTTTAAATATCGGGAGGATCTAAGAAGTAGATGAAAAGATGTGAAGTCTTTATGAAATGAATTTGACTTAGCATGCCTTTCCTCTTTATTTTTCCAGTCCTTTAGAGTTATGCTCCAATGCTCCCCTCTTCCAGGAAGAGGCACCTATTTCTTTTTTTTTTTTTTTTGAGACAGAGTCTCACTTTATTGCCCAGGCTAGCATGAGTGCCGTGGCGTCAGCCTAGCTCACAGCAACCTCAAACTCCTGGGCTCAAGCAATCCTGCTGCCTCAGCCTCCCAAGTAGCTGGGACTACAGGCATGTGCCACCATGCCCGGCTATTTTTTTCTATATATATTAGTTGGCCAATTAATTTCTTTCTATTTATAGTAGAGATGGGGTCTCGCTCTTGCTCAGGCTGGTCTCGAACTCCTGAGCTCATCCGCCCACCTCGGCCTCCCAGAGAGCTAGGATTACAGGCTTGAGCCACCGCGCCCGGCCACCTATTTCTTATAATTCATTCATCCAACAATATTTTCTTGTTTTTGCCAGGCAATCCCAAGCAAAACAAGTTTTAAAAAAGAGAAATGTAATACTAATACAATAGAGTTATATATTGTCAATGTCCCCTTCTCATGCAGGAATACATTAATAGCAAAACCAGATGAAACTGTGGTGGACAGAGCCAAGGCTAATGCCTCCCTTTGGGAAGCCAGATTGGAAGTCACAGAACTCTCTAGGATTGAGTATCGTGATACTTCTCGGAGACTGGCAAGAACTAATGAAGACTTGAAGAAACAGCAATATAAAATGGAGAAAGATACAATGTCTATATTAAGCTACCTGAGGAAGCAGGATCTGGAGAAAGATAATATGGTAGGTAGGTAGAAAAGCCTCCTGCGCCTCACAAAGTGCCTCTGTGGTTATGTGACATGGTTATGTAGTTCAAGGATTTTAATTCCTTGAAATGTCATTGCATAGTTAAGACATTTCAGTTGACTTAACTCTCCTTGAAGCAAGATGCTTTTTTTTTAGACAATGTCTCACTCCGTCACCCAGGCAATAGTGTGATCATAGCTCACTGTAGCTCCCCTTCCTGGGCTCAAGCGATCCTCCTGCCTCAGCCTCCCAAAGTGCTAGGATTACAGGTGTGAGCCACTGTGCTCAGTCCAAGATGCTATTTTGTAATGCTTTATTGTTATTGGCTCTTTCTTATTTACAGTCCTTATTGCTTATTTTCTTATCTGAAATAAATAGAGATTGATGATTATAGGGGAACATTATGATCCACTTTAAGGACAAGAGCATGTTACGTGACCTATATATTTTATATATTTCTTATTTAATCCTTTTAATAACCCAGTGTAGCTACAATATTGTTATAATCATTTTACAGATGAAGAAATTGACTCTCAAAAAGGACCGGTAACTTACCCAAAGTCACACAGCTAGTGAATGTTAAAAGTGGAATTCAAGTGTAACTACATTCTTCCCTTTCCTATTTGCTTCTGTAAGCCCCACAGAGACCCAAGGAAATTTCTACCTTGCTAAGGATGGTGTGCTTCCTTCCTATGTACATTTTTGTACTTTTACTTCCATCAACAACATATACTGTAGTCTTGTTTCAAAATGTACATAAATGGTATCATATTGTACATATCTTTTGTAACTTTTTTCACTCAATATTTTGTTTTTGTGATTTTTCAGAAAAATCACACAATGATTCAGTTCATTCATGTTCTTAAAATTTATAACAAGCATGGTCTATGTTTTTGTTCATTCTTAACTGCTTTATAATATCACATTAAGTAAATAAACCAAAGTTTATTTATCCTTACCTGCCCCTCCCACCCTCTTACCCTTATCCTTACCCACCCCCGTTGGTCAGTTGGACTCCATTCTTTCGTTGTTATAAACAGACCTTCAGTAAACATTCCTGTGTATGTCTGTGCTCATGTATGAGAGCTTCTCTAGATTAGACACCTATTAGTGAAATTACTATTAATACATTATGGGGTATACACATTGCCTACTTCACAAGGGTTTAAATTGAGCTCCAAAGGGGTTATATCAATTGATCCTATCATAAGCATTGTATTAGAGTGAGTTCCTATTTACCTACATTTTTGTCAGCACTTGACACTATTATATTACTTAATAGTTTTTGCCAGTTTTATGGATGTAAATTATCTCATTGTTGTTTTAATTATATATTTTCCTGACTACTAGTTGCTTGAACATCTTTTATAAGTTCCTTCATCCATTTTTTATTGTTCATATGTTTGCTTCAGTACACATGAACTAATATTGGAGCGATGCAGAGGGTGGCTCCTACATAAGGATGACATGTAAATTCACGAATCATTGCATATTTTTTTCAAATGCCACCTTCTCAGCGAGACCTTCCACATCACCCTGTTTCAATATTAAAACCACTGCCACTTTAGCACTATATAACCTCTACCCCTGTTTTATTTATACACGTTACTTACATATTTGCTTATTGTACCTTTCCCTAATTAGAATGAAATGTCACAGAAGTAAAGAATTTGGGGCCTTTTTTCGGTTCGATGCTGTATCCCTAGCACTTAGCACAGGGTCTGGCATGGAGTAGGCCTGCATTAAAATTTTTTGCATGCATGAATGAGTGGCTTGTGTACTGATGCTTTGGAAAAATTAATAATCAAAACTAAATTCAAGATGATATTGAAATTAGAGAAATCAAACAACTGAACATTTGTGTGGATTTCATATATTAAAGTATAATTTTTTGTGCATTGACATCTATTTTTTTACTTTCTCAGACAATTTCAATTTTTAAAATTACTCTTTGAATAGAAAGTAGTATCAAAATTGTCTTCTATAGAGTTTTGTTCTAAAGTAAGCTTTTAGGCTAACCATACAAATTATTTTCAAAATTCATTACATAGAAACTTTGTGACCTATATTAGCTCATTAATTAGTATTGGTCTACATTTATCAATATCACTTATATTTCCTAATTCTCTTCTGCCTTTATATCCAAGGCCAGCTCCTGGCTGTAGCAAATGGGTAATTTCCTTACAATCATGGATTGCCATTAAGCCCAAAGGAATGACCTTGGGAGGAAGAAGCAAAGTAGTTTAAATATATACATGTTAACTAGACCTCCCATGGTTTTGTTACTCATTCTTCTTTATCCTAGAAATGTATTCTCTTAAACTTTATTTAAACTGTTTATATTATTTCATGTTAATTATAGAAATATTAGAAATGAAGTGTTTTGAAAACTTTTATCTTGAACAAAATTAGGAGATTTTTCTTAAGATTGGGTTTTTGTATTTAAGGATTCATTTAATCAATCACAAAATCTCATTACATGTCATACCTGTTCTATATGACTTAGGACTGTCCCAATTTATTTTTTAGAATTTCCAGGTTTTCCTTAAGCTCTGGTCTAAGATATATTTACAACAGTATCTCAACTTCTGTATCCTTGATTCTATAACCACATCAATGAGTCTTTCGTTTAAAAGCCTACTCAAGTTTCCTATTAAAATGAAGTAGCATTCCTTGGAGAAATATTTGATTCCAGGACTAGGGCAGAGAATGTAAAAGATGAGCCTGGAATATCTTGTTCCAGGAAATAAAAAATGTTAAAGGACATGGGGATTAGTTTGAAGGGGCTGCCATTGGCCAAATCTGGGACAATCAAAATAAATAATGACAGTAATAGATTATAACCAATCAAACAAAATAAGAATCCATGAGTTTTTACTAATAATAAATACAACATTAATAAATAAGAGATAGGCCGGGCGCAGTGGCTCACGCCTGTAATCCTAGCTCTCTGGGAGGCCGAGGCAGGCGGATTGCTCGAGGTCAGGAGTTCGAAACCAGCCTGAGCAAGAGTGAGACCCCGTCTCTACTATAAATAGAAAGAAATTAATTGGCCAACTAATATATATAGAAAAAATTAGCCAGGTATGGTGGTGCATGTCTGTATTCCCAGCTACTCTCGAGGCTGAGGCAGCAGGATCGCTTGAGCCCAGGAGTTTGAGGTTGCTGTAAGCTCGGCTGATGCCATGGCACTAACTCTAGCCTGGGCAACAAAGCGAGACTCTGTCTCAAAAAAATAATAATAATAATCATAAAAATAAAATAAAATAAAAAAGGGATAGTGCGTGCCTGTAATCCCAATCACTTGGAACTCTGAGGCAGGAGGATTGCTTGAACCCAGAAGTTTTGAGGTTACAGTGAGCTACGATTAGGACACCTCACTCCAGCCTGAGCAGCAGAGTGAGACCGTGTCACTAAATAAATATGGAGCCACCGCGCCCGGCCAGCTTTTTCTTATAGTAGAATGCCAATTAGCAAATTTCCAAGGAGTGATGGAGTTTTAAAAAATCATTATGTGGCATCATAGTAATAACTGAATCAGTCAAGAATCACCAGTGGATGCTGAAACTATTGGGTGAAAGCTTAATGAGGGTAATTGCATAGTCTCAAAATATCTTCCACAAAATAATTACAAAAGAAAAAAATAGTAGCATTTAGGTAGAGAAAGCTGGCAGACACAATCCTAACCAACTGACTAAATTAACATCAATCACCTCATGAGGCGATGTACTGAAAAAGACACATAATCGCTTAGTATATGCCTGCCAAAAATGCATGACCCAAATCTATTCCCGAGGAAGCATCAGACAAGCCAAACCCTGGCCAAGATTCTTAAAACAATAACAATTTAAAGACAAAGAAAGACTGAGAAACTGTTCCAGATTAAAGGAAATTAAGACACATGACAACTAAATGCAATTCGTGATCAAGGGTTGTATCCTGGACCAGAAAAATAAAAGTTGCAATAAAGGACATTATTGGGACAATTGGTGGCAGAATTTAAATATGGAGTATACTTTAAATAATAGTATATCAATGTTAAATTTCTTGATTTTGATAATTGTACTGTGCTTACAAAAGGGAATGTCCTTTTTCTTAGAAAATACTGAAATATTTAGGGATAAAGGAGCATGATGTCTGAAACTTATTCTTACATGGTCCAGGAAGAAATTATATATACACGTGTATATATAAATAAGAGAGAGGGAAAGCAAATGTGGCAAAATTAATGTATATGAGTGAAGAATATATGGAAACTCTTTGTATTCTTCTTTTTTATTTATTTATTTATTTATTGAGACAGAGTCTCACTCCATTGCCCAGGCTAGACTGCCATGGCATCAGCCTACCTCGCAGCAACCTCAAACTCCTGGGCTCAAGCAATCCTGCTGCCTCAGCCTCCCAAGTAGCTGGGATTACAGGCATGTGCCACCATGCCCGGCGTTGTTCTATATATTTTTAGTTGGCCAATTAATTTATTTCTGTCTTTAGTAGAGATGGGGGTCTCGCTCAGGCTGGTTTCGAACTCCTGACCTTGAGCAATCCTCCCACCTCGGCCTCCCAGAGTGCTAGGATTACAGGCATGAGCCACTGCGTGCCCAGCCTAAATATGTATGACTTTTATTTGAAATATTTAAATTTGTTTTTACCTAAAAGTTTTCTTTAAAATGTTATCCAGATAAGAGAAATGTAAATAAAAACCACACTCAGATACCACCTCACACCCATTAGGATGACTACTATAAAAAAAAGCAAACCAGAAAATAAGGTCAGGCATGGTGGCTCACGGATGTAATCCTAGCATTTTCAGAGGCAAAGGCAGGAGGATTGCTGGAAGTCAGGAACTGAAGATCCTCCTGAGCAAGAGCGAGACTCTCTCTCTACAAAGATAGAAAACTTAGCTGGGAGGCCGGGCACAGTGGCTCAAGCCTGTAATCCTAGCTCTCTGGGAGGCCGAGGTGGGCGGATCGTTTGAGCTCAGGAGTTCGAGACCAGCCTGAGCAAGAGCGAGACCCCATCTCTACTATAAATAGAAAGAAATTAATTGGCCAACTAAAATATATATAGAAAAAATTAGCCGGGCATGGTGGCACATGCCTGTAGTCCCAGCTACTCGGGAGGCTGAGGCAGCAGGATTGCTTGAGCCCAGGAGTTTGAGGTTGCTGTGAGCTAGGCTGATGTCAGGACACTCACTCTAGCCTGGGCAACAAAGCGAGACTCTGTCTCAAAAAAAAACAAAAAGAAAAAAAAAAATAAGCCAGTCACAAAAGGACAAATACTATATGATTCCACTCATGAAGTATCTAAAGTAGTCAAAATCACAGAAATGGAAAGTAGAGGTGGTTGCCAAGTGCTGGGAGGAGATATGAGGGGGAATTAGTGTTTAATGGGTATAGTTTAAGTTTTGCAAAATGAAAAGTTCTAGAGATCTGTTGCACAACAATATGAATATACTTAACACTGCTGAACTGTATGCTTATACATAAGACAGTAAATTTAATATTGCATTTTTTACTATAATAAAATTACCCAGGTAATTCTGATGATAGCCAGGTTTTAGAAACTGGCAATAGTACTTTAAAGATATGGGGAGAGGTAGGGCATAGAGCCATTTCTTTACCTTCCTGACTGTTATTTCCATCTTCTATAGATTGACAAACTGAAACAGCAATTGACTGAAACAAAGGAAAAAGCCGAAGAGGAGAAGGAAAAATTGGTGAGTTATTTCTGTACTCTAATACTTCACTTCATAAGTGGTCAGGTTTCTGGCGAGCTCAGGTATTTAAGATCCAATGAGAGTAAATGAATAAGTTCTCTGAGCAGCTCAACGACCTTAAAGCCCACACACCTGATCGTACAGAAGCTCAAAAATAACATGAAAATATGTTATTGGCTGGGCATGGTGGCTCATGCCTGTAATCCTAGCATTCTGGGAGGCTGAGGTGGGAGGATGGCTTGAGCTCAGGAGTTTGAGACCAGCCTGAGCAAGAGCGAGACCCTGTCTCTTCTAAAAATAGAAAAATTAGCTGGGTGTCATGGCACGCACCTGTAGTCCTAGCTACTTGGGAGGCCAAGGCAGGAGAATCCCTTGAGCCCAGGAGTTTGAGTTTGCTGTGAGCTGTGATGATGCCATTGCACTCTACCCAGGGCAACAGAATAAAACTCTGTCTCAAAAAACAAAAAGGAAATTGAACCTCACTCCCTCCCCCTTCACTTAAAAAATATATATGTTATTGTAGAAAACTACATGGCATTAATGATACTTACTAATCCTGAGGTGGTTATTGTTTCTAGGGCTTTTCCGTGGACAGAGCTAGGAAATAAATGTTTTCAAAAGAGTAAAACAGATCATGAGTCCATTCTAATACTTTCAGTTCAGATGCAGGAATACAGTGTTTTTTTGTTTGTTTGTTTTTTGAGACATAGTCTCACTCTGTTGCCCAGGCTAGAGTGCCCTGGCATCAGCCTAGCTCACAGTAACCTCAAACTCCTGGACTCAAGCAATCCTTTCTGCCTCAGCCTCCCAAGTAGCTGGGAATACAGGCATGCACCACCATGCCCGGCTAATTTTTTCTATATATTTTTAGTTGTTCAATTAATTTCTTTCTATTTATAGTAGAGATGGAGGTCTCACTCTTGCTCAGGCTGGTTTTAAACTCCTGACCTTGAGCGATCCACCCACGTCGGCCTCCCAGAGTGCTAGAATTACAGGCGTGAGCCACCATGCCCAGCCAGGAATACAGTGTTTTTATGTAACATAATCTGTAGCTCCTTTCTCCCTTGTCAAAAATCTTAGTTCTTAATGATAATAATTATCTAGTTGTTTAAACCTTAACATATCAACAATCTCAGAATACTTATACTACCACTAACAATAAATTACTCTAAACAGTTTAAGATTTGGGGGAGCATTTTTCTTCCTTATGATATATACCAATAAGGATCTATTGTCAAATTGCAAGGTTTAAAAACCATTTGATGCAAAAGACAAGTCCTCCAAGCAAAATGAAAAGAAAAGAAGAACCATTTGAAATTCCTTTCTATGAGGTTATGCCACCAACTCAACAACACATTTTGCTTTTGGTTTTTAGTGATTTCTTTTTATTTTTATTTTATTTTATTTTTTTAGAGATAGGGTCTCTTGCTATGTTGCTCAGGCTAGTCTTGAACTCCTGGCCTTGACCAATCCTTTTGCCTCAGCCTCCCAAGTAATTGGGACTATAAGTGTGTACCACTTCACCCAGCTTAGAGGTTACTTTTTAAAAATCTAGTTTTGCATCTAAAATTATGTAATTATGATTATGTAAAATATACGAGGTTCAAGTCTATAAAACAAATTATATACTGAGAAATCTAACTTCTAGTCATGGTTTTTTTTTTTTTTTGAGACAGAGTCTTGCTTTGTTGCCCAGGCTAGAGTGAGTGCCGTGGCGTCAGCCTAGCTCACAGCAACCTCAGACTCCTGGGCTCAAGTGATCCTCCTGCCTCAGCCTCCCGAGTAGCTGGGACTACAGGCATGCGCCACTATGCCCGGCTAATTTTTTTTTTATATATATATATTAGTTGGCCAATTAATTTCTTTCTATTTTTATAGTAGAGACGGGGTCTCGCTCAGGCTGGTTTTGAACTCCTGTCTAGTCATGGTTTTTACAAACCATCTCCTTCTCCCTGTAGAAAACCATTTTAATCATTTTATGGTTTTATTATTTTAAAAAGTATATGTAATAAATATAAACAAACAAAAAATATATATATATTTGTGTCTCGTCTTTCTTGGATAAAAGATACCATACAACATACATAGATCTGCACCTGCTTTTTTTCACTTAAAAATATTTCTTGGAGATCATGCCATAGTAGTCTGTAGAGATATTCCTTGTTCCTGTTTATAGTTATGTGGTAGTCCATTGTGTAGATGTACCATAGTTTATTCAAATGGTCCTTGTCTTAGTTCAGGCTTCCATGACAGATTACCACAGACTGAGGTGCTTAAACAACAAACATTTATTTCTTACAGTTCTGGAGGCTAGAAGTCTGAGGTCAGGGTGCCAACATGATTGGGTTCTTGATGAGGACTCACAGATGGCTGCCTTCTTGCTGTATCTTTACGTGGTGGGAAGAGAAAGATCTGGTGTCTTCATCTTTTCTCTTCGCCAATCCCATCATGGAGGCTCTACCCTCATAACCTCATCTAAACCTAATTCCCCTCAAAGGCGACACTTCCAAATACTATTACATTGGGAATTAGTGATTCAACATGCGAATTAGGGGAGGGCCACATTCAGGCATAGCAATCCTCCCCCACCTTTTTTTTTTAGAGACAGATTTTGCGCTGTTGCCTTGGCTGGAATGCAGTGGCCCAACCAGAGCTCACTGTAACCTCGAACTCCTGGTTTCAAGGGATCCTCCCGCCTCAGCCTTGTGAGCAGCTAGGACCACAAGCTTGTGCCACCATACCTAAGCTTGTGCCACCATACCTAACTAATTTTTTTATTTTTTGTAGACATAAGGATTCACTATGTTGCCCAGGGTGGTCTTAAACTCCTGCCCTCAAGTGATACTCTCTCCTTGGTCTCCCAAAGTACTAGGATTACAGGCATGAGTCACTGTACCTGGCCAACAATCTCCTTTTTATGGATAGTTGGGTTGTTTCCAGTCTTTTGCTATTATAGTTAGATAGTTAGTGCTTCAATAAATAAAGAGCCTCGTGTGTACACCTTTTTTTCTTTCTTTCTTTCTTTCTTTCTTTTTTTTTTTTTTTGGAGACAGGGTCTTGCTTTGTAACCCAGTCTAGAGTGCCATGGTGTCATCCTAGTTTATTGCAACTTCAAAGTCCTCTGCTCAAGCAATCCTCCTGCTTCAGCCTCCCAAGTAGCTGGGACTACAGACACATTCCACCACGCCTGGGTAATTTTTCTATTTTTTGTGGAGACAGGGTTTTGTTCTTGCTTAAGCTGATCTCAAACTCCTGGCCTCAAGCAATACTCCCACCTCAGCCTCCCGAGTGCTAGGATTACAGGTATGAGCCAATGTGACCAGATCACATTTTCACATTTTGACTGCTATGTTTTTAAGATAGACTCCTAGAAGTGGTATTGCTGGGTCAGAAAAAAATATATAATTTTTCTAGATACTGCCTAATTTCTATCTATAGATATTATGTCATTTTGTAATACCACTAATCATGTATGAGACTGCCTGTTTTCACAGCTTCATTGAACTGAGTATATTGTCAAACTTGATTTTTGCCAGTGAGGTGAGAAATGGTATTTCAGTATAGTTTCAATTTGCACTTCTCTTGTTATGCATTAGGTTGAGCAGTTTTTCATTTTTGAGGGCCATCTACATTTCTTTTGTCATCTTTTATTCATTTTTTTAAATTGTTATTGGCCCTTTTCACCTCTTCCCTCCTTTTCTCTCTCTCCTTCCTTCACTTCCCTGTCTTCCTCCTCTTTTTCCTTTTCTTCCTTCCTTCTCCCTTCTCTTCCTCCTTCTTCCTTGAAATGTTCCTCTCTCTTCTTTCCCCTACCATCTTCTTTATTTATTAGTCATATTTACCCTTCCTTTGTAATTTAACCTTCTCATTTTTAACTGAGGTCAAGGATATTTATCCTCCTCACAGATTAAAGATTTGTTTGGCCTCCTCATACCTCTTTTTAATAAATATAGAAATTTTCTTCCTTTCTACACAAGATTAGCTTATATAGAAACTTTCTAGAATTTTTTTCTTATTTAAGGCAGTTGGGATCTTTTTATAGAAATAAAATTTTATGCAAAAACAAAGAGGGGGCATTTCTTCACAGAAGATATATAAATGGCTTAAGGCTTTAAATGGAACATGACTATGGGACTTCTGTTCTTTTTCCTAACTCATTTACCTCTTTTTTGAATACAGGAACAAAAGTATACCATGCAAATACAGGAGCTAGAGGGACAGTTCCATCAAAAAGCCAAAGAAATTGGCATGATTCAGACAGAATTGAAGACAATAAGACAATTTCAAAAGAGAAAAATCCAAGTGGAGAAAGAATTAGATGATGTAAGTTCCTTTTCTTTTTTTGAAAAAAAGATTAGAATTAACTACTTGCAGAGCCTTTACAAACATTTACTTCTGTAAGATAGCAAAAAATTCTTTTTGACGTTTTACAGATTATTTGAGAGAAAAGGGTAAGGTATATCAGGTTAGGACTAGATGCCAAAGGTCTTCACTTTAGACTTTTCCTTTTTTTTGACAGAGTCTCACTCTCTTGCCTAGGGTAGAGTGCCGTGGCATCAGCCTAGCTCACAGCACCTCAAACTCCTGGGCTGAAGTGATCCTCCTGTCTCAGCCTCCTGGGTAGCTGGGACTACAGGCACGTGCCACCATGCCCAGCTAATTTTTTCTATTGTTAGTTGTTTTGGCTAATTTCTTTCTATTTATAGTAGAGATGGGGTCTGGCTCTTGCTCAGGCTGGTTTTGAAATGACATTGAGCTATCCGCCCCCCTTGGCCTCCAAAAGTGCTAGGATTAGTGTATCAGGTTTTATCGAAGGAATATAAAGTTTTGTTTTCTGTGAAAATGCTGCAGCTTGAAATCAACATAACTTTTCAGGAACTCTTAAAATAGCTATCCTATGTGTAGGTATACATTGAATGAATTAAGAACTATTAATAGTTGTGCATATTCTAGTGGGCCATAATGTGATTTTTAAAAAAGAACAATGTTGCCATCTAGTGGAGAAATAGATTTCAAACCTTTTAAAAAGAATTGTTGAGGAAGGTTTAAAATTTGAAGGCAAAAAATACTGGTTTATGATAAAAAATAAGGTAATTCTGTGGAATTCCAAATGTGGCAGAACCAAGGCAGATATGGGACCTGTGAATTTAAATTTGGGAGGTATACATTAGGGAAGAAAATTAATTATACTATGTATATAGAATTCATGGTACAATTTTAATTTTGTGTGAATTAAAAAGAGATTAATTAAATTTAGATTATCAAAAAGTATTCAAGGCATACATTTTAAAGAAAAAATGACTTCTATATACCTGATTAATAAAAGATCCATATATTGTTAGGTCGCAGTTATTTTTTAATAGTTTTAGTCCTTTTTGACAAAGTGATAATATTCATTTCTGCAAATTTAGCTTAGCTGATAAAATAATAAAATAAAAATACCATATCCCTCACAATTACACGACCTAGAGGTAATCATTGTTAATACTTAGGTATATAGTTGTTCCTTTCTTCCTCTGCTGTATAGAAACATATTTTAAAATATCTATATCTATTTTCATAAAAGTGAAGTCATTATAAACAAATTGTTAACCTGATTTTTCACTTTATATATTGTGGACATTGTTCAGTGCCATTAAATATTTTTCTTAAAATCTTTTGAATAGATGCATGGAATTCCACTGGGTAGATGTATCATAATTTATGCATTGATTGCTTGCTATTGGACATTTGGACTGTTTTCTAATTTTTCACTATTATAAACTTCGGTGAACATCTAAGGAAAAAAGTCTTTTTCTGTATCTTTAATTGGTTTTTAGAATAACTTCTTAGGAGTAGAATTTATAGGTAAATAAGCATGAACTTTTAAAGATTTGTGATGTATACTACCTAATTACCTTTCGAAGATTTAAGCCATTTAAAGAAATTGTATAAAAAATTCAGGGAGAGGCCAGGCGCGGTGGGTCAAGCCTATAATCCTAGCTCTCTGGGAGGCCGAGGTGGGCGGATCGTTTGAGCTCAGGAGTTCAAGACCAGCCTGAGCAAGAGCGAGACCCCATCTCTACTATAAATAGAAAGAAATTAATTGGCCAACTAATATATATAGAAAAAAAAAAAAATTAGCCGGGCATGGTGGCACATGCCTGTAGTCCCAGCTACTTGGGAGGCTGAGGCAGCAGGATTGCTTGAGCCCAGGAGTTTGAGGTTGCTGTGAGCTAGGCTGACGCCACGGCACTCACTCTAGCCGGGCAATAAAGTGAGACTCTGTCCCAAAAAAAAAAAAAAAAAAAAAAATTCAGGGAGAAAGAAGAGCATCTGAAAGAGATTATACAAAATGGAGATTTAATACATTTATAACAGATTATAGTTAAGGAAATTTGTTAAGTCTACAGAAGAATAATATTAAACATAATAATAACTAACCTATATATTAAATGGTTACTATGCTAAATACTTCACATGTACTATTTGTTATTTAATCCTTACCATACCCCTATGCGATAGGTACTATTACAGTCACCTTTTTATATATGGAGACCAAGTTAAGTGACTTGCCCAGAGGCCAACAGCTACTGTCAAACAGCTAGAGAGAGAGGCAGCCTTTGATTCTGATCTACTGTGTTTCCCTGAAAATAAGACAGGGTCTTATATTTATTTTTCCTCAAGAAGACACCCTAGGGCTTATTTTCAGGGGATGTGTTATTTTTTTTAAGTACGATACAACAATCTACATTTATTCAAATATAGTTAAGTCGTCTTCTTCTGGAACATCATAACTCTCCAAACCCCGAATTCCATCCTGAATTTCTTACAACTCTATTTCCTTTAGAACCATTGGCCCCAATCTCTCATGTCAAGCAATAGAGCTCTCATGGGGCAGATGAGAAGGGCTGTTCATCTTTGCTGCTCTGTGACGAAATGCATGGGTTGTGCAGATATGCTGCATAGCCACACCCATCACTAGGTCTTATTTTGGGGTAGGGCTTATATTGCACAAATGCTTAGAAATCCTGCTAGGGCTTATTTTATGGGTAGGTCTTATTTTCGGGGAAATGTGGTATCTGATGGAAAGCCTTTCTCTACAGCTTTTTTTTTTTTTTCTCAGACAGAGTCTCACTCTGCCACCTGGGCTAGACAGACTGCAGTGGCATCATCATAGCTCACTGTAAATAACCTGAAACTCCCGGGCTCAAGTGGTTCCCTTGCCTCAACCTCCCAAGTAGCTGGGACTATCGGTGTATACCACCAAGCCTTCCTAATTTTTCCATTTTCTGTAGAGACAGGATCTCTTGCTCAGGCTGGTCTCTAACTCCTGGGCTGAAGCAGCCCTCCTACCTGGGCTTCCCAGAGTGTTAAGATTACAAGCATGAGTCACCACGCCTGGCCTCTATTTCCCTTTCTGTGGCATGAGTGTTAGATTGAATATGCCTATTTCTTTTTTTTTTTTCAGAGTATCATATCTTTTGTTGTCATCAAGTAAGAATATATCTATTTCAATCTTAATCATTCTTGCCCATAAATATAGACTATAGGATCATTGCTTTAAATTAATTCAACTTTCATTTACTAAAATAATTTTATGTCCTTTCTATTCCATACAGTTTTAGAGAACAGAAGTAGGATACATCCATGGCAATCATGAGGAGATGTTTTTTAGATTGATATTAGAAAGAATTTTTTTTCAAATGGAAATTATTAATGGGTAGCCTAGTGAATTAATGAGATTTGAGTTAGTGATAATTCTGTCTCAGGACATCTTTCTTATAGAAGGAATTTCTATAGTAGTTGGGAGAATTATATAGTCTAACTCCTAGTTCTCTTCTTTTTTTTTTTTTTGAGACAGAGTCTCACTTTATTGCCCAGGCTAGAGTGAGTCCCGTGGCGTCAGCCTAGCTCACAGCAACCTCAAACTCCTGGGCTCAAGCAATCCTGCTGCCTCAGCCTCCCAAGTAGCTGGGACTACAGGCATGCGCCACCATGCCCGGCTAATTTTTTTCTATATATAGTAATTGGCCAATTAATTTCTTTCTATTTATAGTAGAGATGGGGTCTCGCTCTTGCTCAAGCTGGTCTCGAACTCCTGAGCTCAAACGATCCGCCCACCTCAGCCTCCCAGAGAGCTAGGATTACAGATGTGAGCCATTGCGCCTGGACCTAGTTCTCTTCTAATTCTAAAATTTTATGATTCTGTCATTCCATATGTCTCAATAGATGGTATTTAGAAAATATGATTATGAGAACAACTTGTCTGAATGTTTTGAGATCTGTTATTCCTTAAAGGCTTTTTTAAAACTCAATATAGTAGTCCCCCCTTATCCACAGGGAATACACTCCAAGACCCACAGTAGATGTCTGAAACTGCAAATAGTACTGAACCCTACATATACTATGCTTTTTCCTATACATACATACCTAAGATAAAGTTTAATTTCTAAATTAGGCACAGTAAAAGATTAACAACAAAAACTAATAAAATAGAACAATTATAACAATATACTGTAATAAAAGTTATATAAATATGGTCCCTCTCTCTCACTCCCCAAAATATCTTAATGTTTTTGGACTATAGTTGACCATGGGTAACTGAAACAGCAGAGAAGGGGGGACTACTGTATTGATCTTGTAAATGTATAGAAGATTAAGAGAAATATGGTACTTAGAGGCAAGAACACAAACTTTTCTTTGTCTTCAAGATTAAAAGGTAATGTAGAACAGATAATGTTTCTTTATTGAGATTTTCTGGGATTATGCCCCAATCAACTGCATTTCCTATTGACCTTTTTAACTTTTTTCTTATTTTGATTTTAGCTGAAGGAGAATTTAAGGAACACAGAGTGGAAACATCAGGAGACTCTTAGAAGACTGGAAGGCAGGTTTTTTGAAGAAAAGGTAGAGAATATTTGGGTTAAGAAATGTTTTGTTTTACTGGCACAACATAAGTGTATTCTGAGACGTATCAATCTTCCATTTGGTATCTTATTAGAAGATTAAAAGATTATTATTGAATAATAGCAGAATAAAAATCAGGGAAACCAAAACCTTCTGTTTTAGAAATCTCAATGTCTAGTCCTTTTTTTCCCTCTCCAATTCAGAGATTCTTAAAATCCTCTACAGGGATTGTCATCTTATGAAGGCTTCAGTACACATCTCCCTTGGCTTGGTATTCCCCTGGTGGGACTACATGTACTACATTATGTAGGGGAGATGGGATTGGAGAAGTCACTCTGGTGTATGTATGAAGATGATCCTTTAGTCAAGCTGAGCTAAGGATGTTAATAAAAGGGGAATCAAAAATGCTCCTAAGCATATCACAAACTTCCAAGTTTCTCTGTGTTTCTGAAGTTAATTCTCCAAATTGTGAGAAATACATTGGAACACTTCTCTTGTACAGAATCCTTTCAGAGGCCCGATGTTTTTTCTTTAATTAATTATTTTAATTGTTTCTTTAATTTTTTATTCTTGGGAAAGAATTGATATAGGGATATAGGAAGTTAAGAGTAGGGCAAATAAGTACCTATGAGGTTTAGATAAGAGCAATTGTTTGAGAAAGTATTTCTAGGTTTCTAGTTTATATATTGAATAACCTGGAAGGAGTGGAGCAGGATCAGCACCCTCATGCTTTCCCTCTGAGGCATTTCCTGGCACTGTCAGGAATGGAAGCCCTAAAGATTAGACTGCTCTCAGTAGCCTCTCCCCTCTACTGCACCCTAATCTTGATCCCTTTTCTACTTGGTATAGGAAATAAAGGTTAGAAGTGCTTGTCAGTTTATAGAATACCTGAAGCTGGGTAATTTATAAAGAAAAGAGGTTTATTTGGCTCATGGTTCTCCTGGCTGTACAAGAAGCATGGCACCAGCATCTGCATCTGGTTAGGGGCTCAAGCTACTTACGCTCATGGCAGAAAGGGAAGGGGAGCTGGCATGTGCAGATCACATGGCCAGAGATAAAGCAAAAGAGAGGGGAAAGGCTCTTTTTAATAAACAGCTTTCCAGGGAACTCTTGTGAGAACTAATAGTGTGAGAACTGACTCATTACCTGGAGGGTGGCACCAAGCCATTCATGAGGGATCTGCCCCCATGACCCAGACACCTCCCATTAGGCCCTACCTCCAACACTGGGGATCAGATTTCAACATAAGACTTGGTAGGGCCAAATAAATCAAATCCAAACAATAGCACATTGCTTACATAAATAGGATTTTTATATCTGAAAGTAGGCAGCTGCTGGCGTTTCCCTCATGGTTACGAGACAGTTACTGCAGCTCCAAGCTTTGTTTGTATTCAAAGCAAAAAGAAGAGTGGCTCTAGCAGTATCTCTCCCTTTTATCTAGAAATCATAAAAACTTTCCCAGAAGCTCCTAGCAGATTTGACCAGATCTATGTTATAAAGGATGCTAGGAAAGTATTTTGTTTTTCCAGCCACTAGTAGAAGCTAAGAAGGAGAAAGGAAGATGGGACTGAGTGTTGGGTTGGCCAGCCACAGCAGTATCAGACTCACCATGTTAGGCATAAACTTCATGGGTATTTCTCCTATGCTGGTTTGAGCCCCAGTGCTGCTGCTTCATGGCAGTGGGCTTTCCAATAGGCCTGTTCATTCATCTCGTACCTCAGCTTGCTCCACCTGGTCATATAAAGGATGTCCCCAGGTCATCAGTGTTTTGTTTTGGTTTTGTTTTCCCATTTATTCTTTTCTATTCATTAAACCACAAAGTGCTGTCCTACACCATATTTTTTCTTTTCTTTTTTTAGAGACAAGGTCTCACTCTGTCACCTAGGCTGGAGTACAGTGGTGTGATCATAGCTCACTACAGTCTCAAATTCCTGGTCTTCAAGCAATCCTCCTATCTTAGCCTCCCAAGTAGCTAGGACTACAGACACACACCACCATACCTGACTAATTTTAAAATTTTTTGTAGAGGTAGGATCTCACTGTGTCTCAAACTCCCGGGCTCAAGCAGTCCTCCCAGCTTGGCCTCCCAAAGTGCTGGGATTTCAGGCATGAGTCACTGTGCCCGGCCTATACCATATTTTGTACTTGCTATTGCCTCTTCCTGGAATGCTCTTCATCCAGCTCTGGCTCATTCTCATTTTTTTTTTTTTTTTTGAGATGGGGGTTCTTGCCGTGTTGCTCATGCTGGAGTGTGGTGGCACCACATGGCTCACTACAGCCTCAAAACTCCTGGCTCAAGCAATCCTCTTGCCTCAGCCTCCTGAGTAGCAGGGACACAGGTGTACACCATCATGCCCAGCTAATTTTTTGTATTTTTTGGTAGAGATAGAGTCTCACACTCCTGGGCTCAAGTGATCCTCCAGCTTGGGCTTTCAAAGTGCTAGGATTATAGGCATGAGCCACCATGCCCAACCTCATTCTCATTATTTAGACCTCAAATGTCGTTTCCTCAGAGATTCCCTAAACTGCAATCTAAAATGACCTCCCCAGCCGGGCGCGGTGGCTCACGCCTGTAATCCTAGCACTCTGGGAGGCCGAGGCGGGTGGATTGCTTGAGGTCAGGAGTTTGAAACCAGCCTGAGCAAGAGTGAAACCCCGTCTCTACTATAAAGAGAAAGAAATTAATTGGCCAACTAATATATATAGAAAAAATTAGCTGAGCATGGTGGCGCATGCCTTAAATCCCAGCTACTCGGGAGGCTGAGGCAGCAGGATTGCTTGAGCCCAGGAGTTTGAGGTTGCTGTGAGCTAGGCTGATGCCACGGCACTCACCCTAGCCTGGGCAACAAAGTGAGACTCTGTCTCAAAAAATAAAAATAAAAATAAAATAAAATGACCTTCCCCAGTTCCTCCCTCAGTTCCTATATATCTCATTACCCCATTTATTTTATTTTATTTACAACATTCATCACAGTGTATTCACTCTCTTATTTGCTTACTTGTTAGGGGGCTGTGTAACATCAGATTGCCTTCATATGAATCCCTGCTCTGCCACTTACTAGCTATGTGACTTTGGGCAAGTTACTAACTTCTCTTTTTCTCAGTTTCCTCAACCTTGCTTTTGGGGATAATAATTTCATAGGGTTGTCGTCAGAAATAAATGATATATGTAAGGCTCTTAGAACCATGCCTGGCACATAGTAAATACTCAGTACATTGTAATCATTGCATATTGTTTAGATCCCACCCTACGACATAAGCTTCATGACATCAGGGACCTTGTCTGTTTTGTTCACCACAGAATCTTCAGTATCTAAAACACCTAGTACACTATCAGTGCTCAATAGGAATTTATTGAACGAATAAATGAATGACTCTAATCACATTGCATTTAGCAGAGATTTTTTCCAGATCTGCTTTCCAATATGGAAGTGGATTTTTCCACCCCTATTTACATGTCATGTTGCTTCTTTAGTGGGGAAATTGGGAGGTCCCTTAAGGTTCCTGTGTTCACACCATCCTCTTTGCTGGCTTCTTTACCAGTGCTGGGAGTTCTTCACGTCCGGTCATGTGGACAGGAGTGTTTTATGTGACATTCTGAAATAAATACTTTTTTAAAAATTGTTTTCCAAGCAATGAAATAAACACTTTTTGATGTGTAAAATTTGTTGTTAGAAATATAACTGTATTTAAGTAGTCTATTTTCTTTTTTAGCACCGTCTAGAAGAAGAGGCTGAAAAGAAGATAATATTGCTGGCAGAGAGAGCCCACCAGGAAGCTGTTGTGTAAGAGACGGCTGCCTCCTTTTTCTTTCTGATAGCCTCTCTTACCTCGTTGCTGGTCTATTTTCTTCTTTCCTTATCTTCCCTCTTCTCTCCCATCTTGCTTTCTTCAAATTTTCTGGTCTACTTGCCATCACTGTTTGTTTCTCTTTATGTTTCCCCCACCTTCTTTCCTTTGCCCTTTCTGTAGAAGCACAGTGTGGTGGAAAGAACCTGGACCTGGAACTTATTTAGACTTCTGGTTCTCAACATATATATTAACTTACTATAGAAGGATTTCTTAACTTTCTTGAAATTAAATTTGTTCCTCTAAATATGGGGCTAATAATAGCAATCTTGCATGGTTGTCATGAGGTATGTTAGTGGACATAACACTAAGCTGTATTGTGATAACAAATGAACTCTCAGGTCTTATGGTTTATATCTTGCTCAAATAACAATCCAATGTGGGTCTAGCAGCTCACCTCCAATGGTGATTCAAGAATCTGGGCTGCTTCTGTCTTGCACTAATACTATCTTGGAGTTCTTCACTTTTAGTCATGTGGACAGGAAAGAGCATGGAACACTCATACCTCCTCTTAACTGCCTTGTACTAGAAGTAGCACATCCTCTCTATTTTCTTTCTTTCTTTTTTTTTTTTTACACACACACAATTTTATTTATTTTCTCAGTGGCACTGACCTACTGAACTTAAAAATTTCCACCAGAGTCAAAAAATAGTTTTATTTCTGAAGAAAAAAATATTTTAAACACCCATTCGATATTTGTTTATACTGTTCTCCTTGTCTATAATGAAATGCATTTTCGTTCATCCATTGCAAAAGCCTTTGCTACACATTCACACAGACTTGTTAGTAAGGAATCTTTAGTAAGAAAATAATATGAGATAACTTTGGATGAGTTTTAATGTCCTGGACCCTTGTGGCTTCATGTATAAAGTGCAGGTCAGCAAAAATTAAAATGAGGTAATATGGTGTAACAGGTAATAACCTAGTAAGGGCACAATAAAGGATGCTATTATTTTATCATGAATTCAACTGAAATCCCAAAAGAGCAACATCTAGAACTATACATTTACTATACTGTTACCAGAAGTTTGGCACTTGCCCCCAAGGCCACATCAAAAGAATGAGGACACTGGTTTGAGAAGGAAGGGGAGGTTTATTAATTTGCTGGCAAATGAGGAGGTTGGCAAACTTCTGTCTTAAGGTACCAATGTCCTATCTATAAGCAGAAACACACAGAGCTTTCAAAGGGGGATTTTCAGCTTGGGGCTCCTGCTGTTTAACTATGGTTGACAGTCCTGATAGAACCCATCTCCAGGGAAGACAATCTCATGACCTCTGCCTGGACAATTCCCTTGAGCCATTTCCTGTGGTACAAGGAAAAAAAGGACACTCCCCTGCCCCTCTGATTACTAGCCTCAGCAGGGATGCAGGTTTTAATTTGCAAAAAGAATTGGGGAGGTTTTAAAGAGACAGCTTGTAAAACACTTTTACCCTTTTCTAGGCCATTCCCTGTGTTACAATATGGCTTAAAAAATTGTTGATTGTCATTCCCTCATCGACCCAGAGGGAATTAATGTCAGCCTGTTGGGCTTCCCAACAGGCCCATTAAATGTTGGGAATCAACTATACTCCATCCTCCAACAGACAGGAAAGCAGAGGGCCAGGGAGTCTTTGAAACTTGTCCACAGATACACAACTACTTTGTGGCTGAGCCATGTCTAGCACCAGGGTTCTTTTGATCAATTGAAGTATCTCTTTCATTTCTATGACCCTTCACACTTACAAGGTACTCTTTAGCTCTATGACTTTATTACCTTACATCACTCAGCTCTTGGAAATGGATTTTTCCCCCCTTCTTGTCTTTAGGAGACTTTTTTGCATTCTCCAACTTGTATTGCAGCAGCCGATTCTGTACTGACCTTTATTTTTTCATTTTTTGAGACAGAGTCTCCCTTTGTTGCCCAGGCTAGAGTGAGTGCCATGGCGTAAGCCTCACTCACAGCAACCTCAAACTCCTGGACTCAAGCAATCCTCCTGCCTCAGCCTCCCAAGTAGCTGGGACTACAGGCATGCGCCACCATTCCCAGATAATTTTTTCTATATATGTTAGTTGTCCAATTTCTTTCTATTTATAGTAGAGACGGGGTCTCACTCTTGCTCAGGCTGGTTTCGAACTCCTGACCTCGAGCAATCCGCCTGCCTCGGCCTCCCAGAGTGCTAGGATTACAGGCGTGAGCCACCGTGCCCGGCCTGTACTGACCTTTAAATTTAAAAAAATATGTATATACACACATACATGTGTATGCATGTGCACATATATGTATGGATATGTGGAAGACACAGCAACAGGTCTCTGTGGATAACCCAGGGTAGGCCCACTTGGGAGGCATGAAGCACAGATGGAGGATGGTCTTCCCATCTGAGCTGCTTTTGACACTTCAGTGCTAAAGAGCTCAGAAGTGCTTACAATTTGAAAGAGTCCTGGGAACATTTATAGGCTACCCTTTAATGAGTCTCATTTTGAGACAGAAGGGCCAGCCCTCTTCATACTGTTTTTGCAGCAAATCCTTCAAAGAATCAAGAGTGAAGACAATTCATTTCTCCTCCTGAATTTTTTCTTCTTATTTTTCTTTTTGTGAGGTTACTATATTAAGGTATAGGTAGAAGACACTATAAAAGGGGTACCATTCACATGTGAAGGAAGAAATCAGACAATAAATGCAAAAAAAACACCCCTCTATAAAAATTAAAAATCAGAACTTGGGGGCAGGGTGGAAGGCAACACATTCTTTGCACAGAGCTGTTATTATGCACAAGCTACTGTCCTCAAAAGCAGGAATGGGAAGAAACAGACACTCGGCTGCAGAGTGAAGCTGGGTCTTAGTCTGATAGCTTTTAATGTCTTTAAAACTGGGCTGGGCATCAGGTGCCTTTTTCAGAGTAGGCCAAGGAAGATAAGTCCAGTTTGGTTTTTAAGGCTGCAGTCAGCTCCATGGCCAGCAACTCGTGTAGGGACATGCCATCGTGCGAGTACACTCAGTTCTTCCCGGTCCAGTTGTAACGCTTGGGCCCACTGGATGGAGAAGATAACCAGATTTGCTTGTTTGGAGTCTGCTTGTTGATCATGTAGGTTCCTAGATCTCCACCCAGTTTAACTGTTAAAACACCACTCCCAAAGGAGACATCATAGTCCTCAAATGTGTAAGGCTTGTCTGCAAGGTCTTCAAAAATCTCAGCTAAGGAGTCCAGGGTTTCCTCTGCTAGTCTCTCATAGGTGGTCTCATCTAGAGAACTTGGGTCACCCAAAGTTCCTGATTTCCTCAAATTCATCAAACAGACACTCTGCTTTTTGATATTCAGAATCTGGTTGAGGCAGTGGAGGTTCAAACTGGCGTGGTGGGGCACGCTGGCCATGGTGGTTCCAGCGCGCAGGCCCCAGCGGGGCGGCCTCAGACCCCGGCGAGCTCCGTGGGCCCTGGGGCCGGGGTGAAGGCCGGGGCAGGCCTGGGAGCGCCGACCGGGGCGGGACACCGGTGGCGGCACCCTCTCCATTTTCATATTAAGCAAGAACTTAGTCACTAGATCCCCACCTGACAATTTTTTTATTTTTTTTTGAGTCTCACTCTGTCATCTGGGCTAGAGTGCCATGGTGTCAGCCTAGCTCACAGCAACCTCAAATTGTGGGCTCAAGTGATTTTTCTGCCTCAGCCTCCGAGTAGCTGGGCTTACAGGCATGTACTGCCATGCCTGGCTAATTTTTTTATTTTTAGTAGAGATGGGGTTTTGCTCTTGCTCAAGCTGGTCTCGAACTCCTGACCTCAAGTGATCCTCCCATCTTGGCCTCCCAGAGTGCTAGGATTACAGGCATGAGCCACCTCGCCCAGCCTAATTTTTTTTTTAAGAGACAAGGCCTCACTCTCTGGCCGAAGCTGGGGTATAATGGCCCAACCATAGCTCACTGTAACCTTGAATTTCTGGACTCAAGCAATCCTCCTGCCTCAGCCTCCTGAGTATCTGGGGCTAGAGGTGTGTGCCACCACACCCGGCTAATTAAAAATTTTTTTTTTTCAGAGACAAGGTCTTGCTGTTTTGCTCAGATTGGTCTTAAACTCCTGAGCTCAAGTGATCCTCCCACCCCAACCTTCCAAAGTACTAGGATTACAGGCATGAAGCACTGTGTTCCACCCCCACCTAATTATTGAGTACCTACCATAAGCTAAATAATTGGTAGTCATTATTATTAATGTTGGGGGGGGGGTAAAGCAATCATTGTTCTAATTTGATAATATCTAAAACTTAGACCTATATTTTGGGACCTTATATCTATTTCAGGCAACTGAACAATGCCGGAAGAAATGTTTTTAAAGAGAATATTTCTCTCCAGAAGGCTCTTGCATACCACCTGAAGGAAGCTGATGTTCTACTAAAAAGCTCTCAGAAGTTGCAAGAGAGTCATACTGTCCTTTTACATCAAAAGGTTCCTTCTCATTTAGACTTTGTTTCCTAACTTTTTTTTAAGGATTGGGTTGGTAAATACCAAGAATTGGTTGTAATAATGATATATAAGGGTGATAGGACCATTTTCCTTCTGTCTGGATGACACACTTTCCTTATCTGAAAAGACTAATTACTGAATGACTTATAAGAAGCATTATACTTGACTTTAAAAAGAATATATCAGAAACATAAATTAGACTTTTTCTCTCTACTACTTTAGAATAATTCACTTTTCTTTGCTTGTAGTCGATCCCTGAATCACTTAAGAATAGGTTTAGGCCGGGCGCGGTGGCTCACGCCTATAATCCTAGCACTCTGTGAGGCCAAGGCGGGCGGATTTCTCAAGGTCAGAAGTTCGAAACCAGCCTGGGCAAGAGCAAGACCCCGTCTCTACTATAAATAAAAAGAAATTAATTGGCCAACTAATATATATAGAAAAAAATTATAAGGACTACATGCCTGTAGTCCCAGCTACTCAGGAGGCTGAGGCAGTAGGATTGCTTGAGCCCAGGAGATTGAGGTTGCTGTGAGCTAGGCTGATGCCATGGCACTCACTCTAGCCTGGGCAACAAAGTGAGACCCTGTCTCAAAAAAAAAAAAAAAAAAAAGAATAGGTTTAGCTGTGAGTAACAGACCTGACATCAATGGGGTCACCACACAGGGTTTATTGTTTCACCTAAAGGAAGTCTGAAGGTAAACAATCCAGAGCAGGAATAGTAGTGCCACAAAGTCAGCAGACACTCAGCTTCCTTAACTCTGTTCTGCAACATGTGCCTTATGTCCTCAAATTCACTTCATGGCCCAAGGTGGCTGATGGTGCTCTAACTATCACTCCATAAACAGCAGGAAGGAAGACAAGGAAAAAAAATGTGCTTCTCCCTTTATTTTATTTATTTTATTTTATTTTATTTATTTATTCATTAATTCATTTATTTTTGGAGACAGAGTCTTGCTGTTATCCTGGCCACAGTGCAGTGGTGTCATCACAACTCTCTGCAACCTCAAACCCCTGGGCTCAAGGGATCCTCCTGCCTCAGACTCCCAAGTAGCTGAGACTAGAGGTGCATACCACCATGCCAAGCTAATTTTTTCTATTTTTTGTAGAGACGGGGTCTTATTCTTGCTGCTCTTGCTCAGGGCTGGTCTCAAACTCCTGAGCTTGAGCAATCCTCCCATCTTGGCCTCCCAGAGTGCTGGGATTACAGGTGTAAACCACTGCACCTGGCCTTGCTTCTCCCTTTAGAGGTCTTCCTGGAAGTATTATACACATTTCCACTTGCTTCTTATTAACCAGAAAACCGCTATGCTGAACTTCATAGGAAGCTGGGAATTTTTAGCTGGGCTTACTGCCTTTCTGAATAAAACTGAGGTTTTATTACAAAAAAGGAAAGGGAAAATGGGTATTGGGATAGGGAACTAGGGCACTGCCAGTTTCCAGTATATAGTTGTTAATGTTTTACTGATTTTGATAATATAAAATATTTAACCTTTCCAAATTTGAAAGGAAGGAAGGTTTCTTTTTTGTTGTTCTTGTTGTTTTTTGAGACAGAGTCTCACTCTGTTTCCCCAGACTAGAGTGCCATGGCGTCAGCCTAGCTCACAGCAACCTCAAACTCCTGGGCTCAAGCAATCCTTCTGCCTCAGCCTCCCGAGTAGCTGGGACTACAGGCATGCACCACCATGCCCAGCTAATTTTTCTATATATTTTTAGTTGGCCAATTAATTTGTTTCTATTTTTAGTAGAGACAGGGTCTTGCTCTTGCTCAGGCTGGTTTCGAACTCCTGACCTCAAGCAATCCGCCTGCCTTGGCCTCCCAGGGTGCTAGGATTACAGGCGTGAGCCACTGTGCCTAACCAGGAAAGTTTCTTAATTAGCAAAATTAGTAGATTGCCTTCACTAGTCCAGGTAAGGACCCTAGGATGTTTGTTATTTTCTGTGTACAGAATAGCAAAGTATCACCTTCTCGGCCTATCAGCAAACTCAAGTCATATGAAATAATAGATTAGTGAGGAACTTCTAAGTTCTGGAGTGATTAAAGAAAAAAAATTTCTTACCTCTCTCATCTTTCTGTTTTAAGGAGATCAATGACCTGTTGGTTAAGGAAAAGATTATACAACTTATCCAGCAGAGATCACAAATACAAACCCTTCAGAAGAAGGTGGTAAGCTTGGAGACTGCTCTGAATTGCATGACCAGAGAGTTTGAGACTGAAGTTTTAAAACTGCAGCAACAGGCAATGATAGAGAATCAAGCAGGTCGGGTAGAAATTGATAAGCTGCAGCATCTTCTTCAGCTGAAGGACAAGGAAATAAATCGAATGAAGAAGCTGGCCAAGAACATACTGGATGAGAGAACAGAAGTGGAAAGATTCTTTTTGGATGCTCTGCACCAAGTGAAAGAGCAGATCCTGGTTAGCAGGAAGCATTATAAGCAGATAGCACAAGCGGCTTTCAATTTGAAAATGAGAGCAGCATGTGCAGGAAAAACCGAATATCCCCCAATCAGAACATTTAATGGTAGAGAATGCAGTACCAATAGTGTGAATCAGGATCTTATGGAGGCTGAGAAATGGTACTAGTAATATTTTAATATGTTATCTTTTGTGCTATTTTTCTGCCCTTTATAAAAATAAGAACTCTGGAAAATTTAGTTTAATAATGTTGAATAATTAATCTATTGAATTTAATTGAATAATCTATTCAATTAAATATTGAATAGATTTCTCAGTAAGTTACTTGAGGCCAGGAACAGACTGACTCATATTTGTAACCCATCCTATGTTTAGCATGGTGGCTTAGTATGTATCTTAGTGGGTGCCTCCCTTTTTCTCTTGATAGAGACTTGTTAAAGAGACTAAATTATTTAGTCTAGTCTATCTAGTCAATCCCAGAAGATGTCCCTGTAATATATTTTAACTTGTGTGTTTTTTTGGGGGGGTGGGGGTGCGTCTCACTCTGTTGCCCAGGCTAGAGTGCTGTGGTGTCAGCCTAGCTCACAGTAACCTCAAACTCCTGGGCTCAAGTGATCCTCCTGCCTCCACCTCCCAAGTAGCTAGAACTACAGGCATGTGCCACCATGCCCCGCTAATTTTTTCTATATATATTTTCAGTTGTCCAGCTAATTTCTTTCTATTATTTTAGTAGAGATGGGTCTCGCTCTTGCTCAGGCTGGTCTCGAACTCCTGAGCTCAAATGATCCTCCCGCCTCAGCTTCCCAGAGTGTTAGGATTACAGGCATGAGCCACCGTGCCTGCCCTTAACTTGTTTCTTTATCTTACATCCTGTAAATTGGAAATTCATTATAAAGGTTTGATTAGATTCAGGTTATTATGATATGCTAAATGGTAAGCAAAAAGAAAAAAATAACAAAATAGACTCAGGTTAAACATTTTTGATAAGCATACTTTCAGAAGTATTTTGTACTGTTCCATTTACTATCTTGAGATAAAATTCATAGGTAATAATATCTAACCATATAATTTTAAAAAATCAATGTAACAACTCTTTGTAACAATTCTTTGTTGTGCAGAACTGTCCCATGGATTGGAGGACATTCAGTAGTGCCCCCGTGACTGCATTAACCAAAAGTCCCCCCAAATTATACAAAATTTTAGAGATCTACTGCTACTATAATAAAGTAGCAGAATATTTGAGATAGTTGCAGACTGTATACAATAATTAATTTTGTTTTCTGTTAACATTTTTGTTTCTTAGAGCAATTGTTGCCCTATAAACTGTGGATTAAATTACAGTCCACTTTGAAGATTATTCTGAAAAAAATTATTTTATATTCCAATGCAGTTAGGTTCTTCAAAGGCCCTAACTAAAGAAACTTTAAAAGGACTCCACACTTCTGTGTATGTAACATTTTATTAAGAGTGCTTCCTCAGGGCTGGGCGCGGTGGCTCGGGACTGTAATCCTAGCACTCTGGGAGGCCAAGGCGGGTAGATTGCTTGAGGTCAGGAGTTCGAAACCAACCTGAGCAAGAGCGAGACCCGTCTCTACTATAAATAGAAAGAAATTAATTGGCCAACTAAAAAAAACATATAGAAAAAAATTAGCCGGGCATGGTGGTGTATGCCTGTAGTCCCAGCTACTTGGGAGGCTGAGGTAGGAGGATTGCTTAAACCCAGGAGTTTGAGGTTGCTGTGAGCTAGGCTGATGCCACGGCACTCACTCTAGCCTGGGCAACAAAGTGAGACTCTGTCTCAAAAAAAAAAAAAGAGTGCTTCCGAATGTGTTTTCTGCTTTAAATTATTTTTTTTTCTGAGATCATGCAGTGAGATGCTTTAAATTATTTTTAAGAGACTAATTTCTAAGTTCTTTTGAATCACATAGCTGTTGGGGAGGCTGAGTAGCCCTTGAAAATTTTTGAGATAAGATTCTTCAAAAATGCCCATACTGTAATTTTTTACCTTCTTGCCATTTTAGAAGTCTGTAATACCATTTCTATTACCAAGAGATTTCCTAGAATTTCCTTCTTTTTATTTAATAAGTCAAGTAAGTTGAGTACCTACCACACATAAAGGCAGTTTCCTTTACATCCTTTTGTCTACTGTATATTAAGTATTATAAATTTTCTAAAGTTAAATAAAATGGTTCTCTACATTGTTATTGCAGAAACTGGACTCTTCCTATTCTGCCTTCTGTGTGACATTTTTGCTACTGGCCAACTTATCACCGTAACCTGAGTGTCCTATTGCCTTTATCAGCAAGGCAGAGATGATGGTTTAAATATCACATCATTTATTTAAATGGTAGATTGGGAAAGGACAATTGAAGTATGTGGTAATCATAACACAAAACCTGAACTTTAAACAAAACTAACCCAATTGACCTATGTCCAAAAATATGTTTTACAATATACAACATCAACACTCCATGTTAGCTTTAGTAAATGGCAAGTAGACCATGAATCCTCTGGGAAAGTTATAGCATATATAAAGATCTGCCTGAAAAGCTTACCTTCAGCCTTATTCGAAGGTAAGAAAATAGACTAGATAAGTTACATATTATTTTTTTCTTTTTTTTTTCTCTCTTTCTCTGTCAGGTCCAAGGTTGTGCTCAGATAGTTTATGGCCAGCCCTACTTTGGGCCCCACCTGTGGGCCTCCCTGAAGGCTGCTTATGTTGTTTTCTAAATTTACTTTTTGTCCCTCTGTTTTCATAAGTACATATGAAATGTACTATTTAATATAAAAAGAAATGTTATCAAAAAGAAGCCCAGAGTGACAGTTTTCCTTGATGTTTGCCAATCTGTTTGCTGTAAAAGATCTGTAAAATTTAGGAATATATCAAATCAATTTCTCAGGGTCAAAAATTAAAAAAAGAAAAACAAAACAAACATTTTGGGAAAATACAGTTTCATTGTAACAAAAAAAAGAAAAGTTAAAAGAAAAACACCTATCAACAACCTCACCAAACAATTCTTTTTCCTTGTTCCCTTTGTCTTTGTGTTGTATCTGTACATATAATGTTAACATTATATGTTATTATAACACCTTTTTATTTTGTTTATTTGCTTAATGTTTGACCACAAATTTTTTGTGTGTTGTAGTTTTTGTCATTTTCACCTTAATGACTGCATAACATTTTGGATTGGCTAGTATATTGATATCCTTTTCGACTTTATGATTTTGTAATGGACACAATTTCCTTTGTAATTGTTATATAATATTCAGTTATGGTATGGAATCTTTATTATGTTTACATATTTTACATTTTTTTAAAAGAGTAGAAGCTTACTTTGACCATATTTTTCCTTTTCATGCTTTTTCATTGAAATTCTTCAGGACAGATATTCAAGGAAATGTGGATATTGGAGATTTGACCTGGGAGCAGAAGGAGAAAGTCTTGAGATTGCTCTTTGCAAAAATGAATGGTTTTGTTCCTAGGTAACTATTTCTGCAGTGAAATATCAAGTTATTATCAAATGTAGAAATTATATTAGAACAATGAAATTATTCTTACTTAGAATTAAAGGAATGGGAAAAGACCAGAAAAAATAAAAAGGCCCTACTCCTTAGCTACTGCAACTCCCAGAGATAAAGAATGGGAGATAAATGGATGAGCATGAGAATGAAAGATGAATTGGAATTAAAGGAGAGAGAGAAAAGATTAATCTTAGATGTTTAAGGTAATGCTTACTAAGAAGTTACACATTGCTTAGCTGAATAAGTGGCAACTGAAAAGAAGCATAACTGTTAAGATATTATTGGTCTGTAAAGATAAGTAAATGATGTTTTTTTGTTTTTTTGGGTTTTTTTGAGGCAGAATCTCACTCTGTTGCCTAGGCTAGAGTGCCATAGTGTCAGCCTAGCTCACAGCAACCTCTAACTCCTGGGCTCAAGTGATCCTCTAGCATCAGCCTCCAGAGTAGCTGAGACAATAGGCATGTCCCACCACAGCTGGCTAATTTTTCTATTTTTTGTAGAGATGGTTTCTCTCTTACTCAGGCTGGTCTTGAACACCTGGACTCAAGCAATCCTCCTGCCTCAGCTTTCCAAAGTACTAGGATTAAAGGTGTGAGCCACTGTGCCCAACCCCAAATAATCCCTTTTAATGATTAGTTTTACTCACTTTATCCATTTTGTTTTATTTATGACACTAACCCCTGGTATTGAACAATAGTTTGGCTAAAATTTAATAATTGCTTGATACATGTTTGGCACTATATTAGCTACTATCAGAGATTCAAAAGAATGAAGAGATACTGCCCTTGAACTCAGAGTGCTTACAATCTAGTTGCTCAAACCAAACCAAACATAACAAGGAAAAAAAATAGGTGGTACAGTAAAGTATAATAGGAGTTTAGACAATTGTCAATGGCTAGAGTAGTCAGGGAAGACATTCCTGAAAGAGTATGACACTGTGGGGTGCCTTGTGGGATAATGGAATAGTAGAGAGAAGAGAAAGCACATTAGGCAAGTGGCTTAGTAGACAGCTTAAGCAAAAGCCCAGGGGTAGAAGTGGATGTGGGGTGTTTACAGAACATTGAGGAAAAACTGCCTGGCTTGAAGAAATTTGGTGATATGAGAGAGTAATTAGAAATAAGGTTTAATCTATAGATTAAATTATGATGAGCCTTAAAAACCACACAGAAAAGCCTTGACTTATGCTATTGTAGATTCTGGAGTACTTTATGCCCTAAATTTCTTCTCTGCCTTGAAGGAATATAAACACAACTGTATTCGTAAGCTGTATTCTCATGGTCTTTCACTGGAAGGAGGGTACACAGGTTAAGGGCAGTGTTCTCAAAGTTGACATTAACTTAACAGAGTGACATGCATGATGGACAGAAATAGAGTTGGGGAACAGTAGAGGCTACTGCACTACTGGGCATGCATTGGTGAATGGTTTCAGCAAGATAGGAGCAGTCAGAAAAAAAGGGGGAGGGAAAAGAAAGAGAAATAAGACTTGGTGATAAAGGACAAAAGGAATAAGGAAAAGAAAGAGGAATAAGGAAAAGTAAATGTTTAAGTTTCTAGCTTAAGAAATGAAAGAATGGTCAGGCGTGGTGGCTTATGCCGCAATCTCAGCATTTTGGGAGGCCAAGGTGGCAGGATCGCTTGAGCCCAGGAATTTGAGGTTGTAGGAATTTGAGCTATGATTGGGCCACTGCACTCCAGCCTGGATGACAGAGACCTTACCTCTAAAAAACATAAAAAGTAAAAAAAATAAAGACATCATGCCTAATTACAGGGAGTTTATGGTGTACATGGGGAGAAAAACGTTATTCAGATCATAAAAATAAACATAAAAGTACAACTATGACATAGGCTTAGAGGAATTATATAGTTGTATGAAAGCCTTGATTAGGGGAATTTGACCTAATCAAGGATGTCAGGAAAGTTTCTGAGGAAATAAAAGCATGAACTGAAAAAGGTGAAAAAACCAAAGAAAAACATTTTAGGCAGAAGAAATAGAAAGTGGTATTTTCATTATTGAACTGGAGATGATGGCCATATATTGAAGTGAAAAATACCTTTAAGGCATTTGCAAATATTGACTGGAGTACAGATGAGCATTAGGGAGAGGAAGATTTGAGCATATTTAGTGAAAACCAGTAGTTGAGTCTAGGAGAGTAGATGAAGGTAGAAAAGTAGAGCTGAGGCTAGAACCTTGAGGAATATCCACAATTAGGGAAGAGGAGAACAAAGCAGAATACAACCAAAGGGAAGAGATTAAAGAATTACAGGCTAAATGAAAAGTGGAGGATTTTATTAAAGAGGTGGAGGTAGACCCCAGATTACAGGTACTGAATGTTTCATTGTGAGTTGACTTTTTCATACCCCAGGAAATATAGCCAGAGTTCCAGGCCTCTAGTTCCATACTATGTTGTTTTCAATACTGGAGAAACAAAGGAATTTTGAGTGAGATAGTTCACACCAGAGCAATGAACTTGAACCACAATAGAATCATGTCTAAGCCTGTTGGAATTTCATGCCAGAATTGGATAAAGGAAAAATAAGGAATAGAATGGTGAAATGTTGATATGAAGATGAGATTAAATGAGAAAGTTCAAACCAGACTGGGGAGAAATTAGATGATAAAAGGTTTACCAAGGCAAGTACCCTGGTTCAACCTTGCCTTTCACCATTAATAGCTATTGTGTATCATCATCATGATCATTTCCATATATATATATTTCTGTTTCTTGAGTTCAACATGTCTCAACTTTAATATGTTAACTTGACTAACATTTTACCACATCTATGTTTATAAAAGCTCATTCTGAAAATAAAAAGCCCATCCAAGGGAAGTATTTCACGTAACACTTTAAAAGTGTAGTTGAAGCCTGGTGTGGTGGCTCATACCTGTATTGCCAGCACTTTGGGAGGCTGTTGCAGGAGAATCGTTTGAGGCCCAGAGTTCAAGACCAGTCTGGACAATATAGTGAGACCTTGTCTCTACAAAAACATTTTAAAAATTAGCTGGGTGTGATGGCGTGCACCTGTAATCCCAGCTACTTGGAAGGCTGAGGCAGGAGAATGTCTTGAGTCCAGGAGTTCAAGGCTGCAGTGAGCTATGACCACACCACTGTACTCAAGTATAGGTGACAGAGCAAGACCCTGTCTGTAAATAAAATAAAAGTGTAGTTGATATATGAAGACATGAGGAGATACTACCTCATTTTGTTGACTTTTACCTACCACAGGAAATACAGCCAGAGTTGTAGGCCTCCAGTTCCAGATTATGTTGTTACTGACAGTGGAGAAACGAAGGAATTTGGGTAAGATCTTTCTTGCTAAAGTAATAAACATGAGCTTGGTGATAGTGGTTCTTGAGTGCATCTTAAATGTGCTAGAGTTGAGTGAGAGTAATAAGACAAGTCTGTTATTCTGAACCAAGTTTCATGTGTGTATAGTTGTTGACAGCCCTATTATTTTGTCATTATTGCAGGGATGAAAGTAAGCTTCAAGATGAAACCTTCATCACCCAGCAGGTTCCAATATCAGGCGTTTCTGGTGAAATGGTGCTACCCAGTATTCCAAAAGAATCACAGTAGTCTGACATAGTAAGTATTTAACCAAACACTGTACATAACTGTTACCCTTCCCCATGTGGCTTCTACCCAAATCACAGTTCTTTTCTCTGCTAGATAAGAGCCCTCAGGGATCATGGAATGAGTAATAGAAAGCACTAATATGAGATTATGGAAATTTTTATAAAAATATCCATACTGAAGGCATATTATACTTAATGGAAATGTATATTTGTGCCTCTTTTAATGTGGAAAACCTATAGATTGCCTTTTGAAATAAGCAGCCTAGCCAAAATGTGTACTATCTTTTATGTAAGAGTAAATATAATGACCTTGTAAGTCTTGGCTACGAACATAGGTGGGAAGCTGAGAATCGCTACAATCTAGGGGACAAAGGCATTATAAGGAAGTATGGCATCATTAAAAAAAAAGCCATGCTTTTCCCTTTTAGAGTTTTTTACTTACAATTTATTATTCATAATCAATTAGCAAAATGTAGAATCTGAGAAATTTATAATGAGGCCACATCAGAGCAAAAAGAAAATAAAATAATGAATTTTTTAGCTGCCATAACATGAATATAACTGATTTTTTTCCATCTAAGAAACAAGAAACTCTGAGCAAGTAGCTGGCTAAGTGAATTGATTCTAACTAGAGCAACACAATTCTGATTAATTAGGGTTTGTTTTGTTTTGAGATAGGGTCTCACTNACAAGAAACTCTGAGCAAGTAGCTGGCTAAGTGAATTGATTCTAACTAGAGCAACACAATTCTGATTAATTAGGGTTTGTTTTGTTTTGAGATAGGGTCTCACTCTGTTGCCTGGGCTCCAGTGCAGTGATGCAATCATAGGTCACTGCAACCTCAGACTCCTGGCCTGAAGAGATACTCCTGCCTTTGCCTTCCAAAATGCTAGGATTATAGGCATGACCCACCACTCAGCCAGTCGGTATTTTTTTAAAGTGTGATTTCCTTTAAATGTAAAGAAATATTAAGAGGCTCTGTGATTATATTTAATCCCTCTTGGAAATTAGATAATAATGATCTTTTATACAAACCAGCCTATAGCTGTTATTGTATTAAATTAAATTGTATTAAATAAATATCACCACTAGTTGTCAGCTGTGATAACAAGGAGCACTGTATTCAAATTATAAATTTCTATTGCCTCACCTTTAGGAAAGTAGAATTAAAAAAAAAAAGACCCAGTAGGATCATAAGTATATTTTATTAAAGTCCCAGTTACCTTAAATGATTGAAGATTCGCACAACATTTTCAAGGTTTTTCACCATCCTTTGGTATAGCAAAAAGAGAAAATCCATTCAATTGAGCACATCAATTTCAGTTCTGACTTAAAGTTTAGATATATCAAAGAAACAAAAAGCATGAGGGGGGTGATGGATAAAAATCTACTTATCTTATAATCCTAGCACTCTGGGAGGCCAAGGCGGGTGGATCATTTGAGCTCAGGAGCTTGAGACCAGCCTAAGCAAGAGCAAGACCCTGTTCTCTACTAAAAAGAGAAAGAAATTAGCTGGCCAACTAAAAATATATCGAAAAACTTAGCAGGGCATGGTGGCGCATGCCTGTAGTCCCAGCTACTTGGGAGGCTGAGGCAGAAGGATTGCTTAGCTCAGGAGTTTGAGGTTGCTGTGAGCTAGGCTGATGCCACAGCACTCTAGCCCAGGCAACAGAGTGAGACTGTGTCTCAAAAAAAAAAAAAAAAAA